>JAJOOR010007817.1:0-34110 GCA_036250505.1 Solanum acaule
AACAAACAGAGTAATAAATATTATTTTCAAAATTATGTAAAAAAAAAAGTACTACAAATCACAATAGCTAACAATTTAAAATATTTTTAAAATCATATCAAATTTTCAATAACTTCTCAAATTTCATAATATAACATAAATTAAAATAAAAAAATATATATATTGGGCCCCATGCTGGCACGGGGTCCTATATCTAGTTTATCTAGGGATCTTCAAAAAAAAAATTATTTTATTATCTTATCGAATTGAGTGATTTTTTTCCATTGACCCGAATCGAGATCGGAAAAAAATAATATCTTAGAGAGGTTATTAATTAATCTAATATTAATTTAGTGAGGTTTTACCTTATATGAATACTTCTCTTGTTCATTTATCCACTGATCTTACCAACTTCGAATTTAAGACATTAAACATTAAAGTTCTTATTAGAAACTCCAAACAAAGACTCAAACTAATGTCGAGGGCTTGAGGCATGACATTTAAGAGGATTAAAAGCTAAATCTCTTAACACTTCTCTGTAGATCTATCGATAAGTTTAATGTGTGAACTATGTGCTTGTGTTGATAAGATATATATAAAAAAAAAAAAAAAAGTTGGGGCTCAAAGCTCATTGCCTCTATTGTGGATGCATAGTAAGACTTCTTAAATTTTGTGTGCATTTATCTAGTGAAATAGTGCAATTGTGGTGGTTAATATATATTGCCAATATATTTAAAATCCCCTCCTATGATCTGTATTTGTCGTAGCAGACAGAGGCGGATTCACACCCTTAGGAGAACTTCCGAAAAAATTATATATATATATGTATATTTATTTTAAGAAACTAGCAGAAATTAAGATAAAGTGAATAATGCACCCATAAAAGGGATAGGAGTATCATTGTGTTGTTGGTATAAGCTAAAAAAATCACCTGAGATCAGGGTTCAAATCCAGCTTAAACCCTTTTTCATTACTTTTATTGGTCATATTGGTGCACCCGAAGTTTTCAAATCCTGGGTTCGTCTCTGGTACCAGATAATATATATATATATCAAATTCACTTTTTAAGAAAGCTTACTGGTAAATATCTCTTTGATAACCTAATAATGTAAATTTTTGGGATAAGGCACAAGTACCCCTTAGATTATAACCGAAATCTCAGCTATACACTTATATTTAACTAAGGTTCTATTACTCCCTCCCCTAAACTAATTTAAAATGGAATAAATACACCATAAATGTTGACATGGCATAGATAGTGTGCACACTCTCTTGAAGGCAAGCGATGAGTGCACAAATTGGATACATGTCAATTTTTTATTGTTAACTTTATAATTAGTTAGTACACATATTTATTGATATTAAAACTTATATATATATATATATATATTTCTTGGCTTTGTAAAATATTTATTTTAATTTCTTTTCACTTTAAACTTTTTTAAAATTAATTTATTATCTTTTCACTTTTAATCATATTTAAAAAATTATGTGTATTTTAAAAAAAAAATTAAAAGTGTCCTTTAATTTTGACGCTTTAATTTTTTTAAGTTTTATTTGATTTTCTTCACTTATTTTAATATATGTTCAAAATTAACTTATTTTAAATAGAAGACATTTGAAATCAAATTAAAACGAAAGACAAAGAAAATAAAATCAATAGAAAAATAAAAGAGAAAAAACAATGAATGAAGGTAAAAAAAAAGTTTCAATACAAGGTAAAAAAAATGTGTATTGCCTTAATTTAAATACAAGATAAAGAAAATAAGAATTTTTTTTTAAAAAAATAAAAATAAAATATTTTAAAATATGTGTACAAACACAATCAATTTGGGTGGTTGAAGGTGTCACGTCAGCACAAAATGTGCACAAAAATACGAAGAAAAAATGAGTTCATGGGGTAATAAGGCCCTAGTTAAGCTTAAGTATACCTTTGTGATTTCGATTATAGTCTAGAGGGTACTTATGTCTTATCCATAAAATTTTATTTACATTTACGAATGTTATCACTGTGTCAAGATTTTCACTAAAACATACCTTATAAAAAATACATTTTTATGAAATCTTATAGAAATAAATAACAAAGGAAAATGAACTTACCGGTGAATTTGTAGCTTCCCTCTATTATTTCTTATAATGGTGAGAATTATACATATTTTTCAAATTTTTCTTTCTAATCCGGCAAAAATGGCCGTTTTTTGTAGAAACAAAACGGAAATATCAAAAAGCCAAAAAGAATTAGCAGAAGATGAAAAGCTCTTTCCATTTAAGTAGTATAGAAACATTAAGTAGCGTATAAAATTATTTAATAAAAAGTAATTACTTTTAGCTAAGAGATAATTTGAACCGTTAATTTTCAAGGGGTATTTTTGTAATCCAATTTTTAACTTGGAGGCTTTTCACTTATAATATTGTAATTATAATATAGTAAGTATAAGTATGATGATATATGATGTTATATATATATTATTAATTAATGTGATACACACGTGCAAAGCCTTTCACTTAACTAGTTTAAACAAATTTGGTTATAAAAAATTCAAAACAAGGGAGGTGTGTGTATTATTCGAAACCACGAGGGAGGTGAGTTTATAAGGTTAAACCTAAAGGAAAGTCCCTTTTTTAGTCTACGCAAAAGGGTCAAAATTGCCTCTAAATTATGTAAAATAAATCACTTATACCCTCTGTTACATTTTGGGATAAAAAATAACCCTGTCGATATTTCAAGAGACCACAGATACCCTCAAGAGTTAACATGTAGCAGCCATGTGACACTAATTCCTCCACCTAACCTTGCTTACTAGGATACCCACTTATTAATTTTGACCCAATTTATGATCCAAACGCAAAATTCTTGCTAGACCCGACCCACTTAATTGAAGAGGCAAATATCTATCTTTTCACCTCGGCTTTGTTGAGCTTGAGACGTCCTTCCTCAACTCAACAAAGATGAAGTTATAAAATGATGTTTGCCTCTTAATTTTAGTGGATCGAGTCTAGCAAAATTGGGTTAGGATTTGGGTCAAAATTAATGAATGGGTATCGTAGTCAGCTAGCTTAGGTGGAGGAATTAGAGCCATGTGGCAAGTTGTTAACTCTTGAGGGTATTACCAACAAAGGATGTGTAGAGTGGTATGTACTCCTTCATCCTTAACCAGGAGGTCTCGAGTTTGAGCCCCCTTGGGTACGGAGTCGCCTTTGTTAAGGAGCGCTATACCCCCAATGTGGGACTTTCCGGCGCAAATCCGAATTTAATCGGGCTCCAATGTGGGTACCGGACACCAGGTGGAAAATAAAAAAAAAAAAAACTCTTTGAGGGTATTTGTGGTATCTTGGGATAACATTTTATATCTCACAATGTAACGGAGGATATAAGTGGCCTATTCCGCATAGTTCAAGGACAATTTTAACCCTTTTTCATTTAATCTATTTGGTTCTGTTCCGATCTGCATAGTCTTTTACCAAACTATGAACGCCCCTATATCCGATACGTACACATAGGAGGAGCAAACTATAAATCTCATGCTCATTATAAATTCACTTTGTTTATTGATCTTCAATACCACAACTTATGGTCCATAAGACATTCCTCATCTAAGGCGTCTGAAAATAAGGAATTCCAGTAATATGCATGATGCTTTAAATTAAGGCATTTTATTGGAACTTTTGAAGAAGTTAATAAAAACAAGATTGATTGTAAAATGTTTAAGTAGATTCTAGAACCCAAATAGAAAGTCCAGTGGCTTTAAATAAATGTCAAGATGCACCGCCACCATTATAATGAGGTGTTTTTACAAGATAATGAAAGATTAGGGACCACCCTAATTCTATTAGTGCGAAAAGGAAAACAAAGTAGGCATAATATATCCAGAACAAAGTCAATTGCAGTTGTTAATTTGTTTTAGTATCCCATCCTAATCTTCTATTCACATGCCAATTTGGTGTCAAAGCTACTCAAGCATATAGCAAAAGCCTGAACCGCAGATAGCGGATACCTGTAATCCATAGTAAACATATCTTTCCCTATCTTGCCAAATTGCAGGATGACTTTGTCATGATCTGACTGACTTGACCGAGACGTTGTCGGTCCCCCAGCAGCTGGTTGGTGGGCCGCTATCAACTGAAAATTCTTTACAGATGCAACTGTCACCCGTCCTCTAAAATTCAGGCACCAACACTGCAGTTGTTCATGCCAACGCGGTGACTTGTTCTTTAGAACCAAGGGTTTCACCTTACTATCATCTTCTGCACTGGATGATGCTCTAACAATATCAGAAAACCGTGAGCTACTGAACTCAGCAGAATGATCGAGCAACTTTGAGAAAGAGATACTTCGGAATGAATCCTCAAGGGACCTTGGAAGAAGTTCCGGTTGGCCAGGCACTGAGCCACCCACATCAACTGCTGAGGCAGGAATTGAGTGCATGACGCAGTGCATTTTCCGTGGACCCCGTGTTCCAAGAACATTTAGCTCGTATTTGATCTGGGCTATGCTGTAGCTTCCAGTTGGAACTTTCGGAGAGACTTTCTTGGAATAGAATCTGCGGCTTGAGCGGCCTGGAGGCGGAATGTTTGCAGAGGTGTAATGAGGCTGGGTGTCATATATAACGAATTTTGTACCCAGAAAATTTGACCTGCAATGAACAGCAGTATTAGATACATCAGAAAACACTTTCTCATTAATAATAAATACTTGAGAAACATTGATTTCACGCTCCACTAAGTGCATATAAGCACAAAAGAGCTGTGTCAGATGAAATATAAATCACATGATCCGTTATTTAGAGCAGTTTAGTAGACGTTGCTGTATCATTCAAACCTACAGCAGAAGGGTACATATATAGTCAGATACTCAGATTATGCATTAAATTTACATTTCTTCCCTTTCTACTTGAAGGGAACTTAATTTTTTCCGTCTTAAACACCCTCCAAGAAATTCCTCGGTTCCTTCTTCTGTGGATAATTTAGTTTCCTGCACATCTTCTTTTTTTCTAAAATACCCAGAGGTATGTTTAGCTAGCATAACTTTCTGCCTAATCTGCATCAGCATCAGCCATCCTCAAATAGACTTCCTCTGGCTGAATAGAATGTAGAGAGGATCCTGTACTATTTGGAATACATCAGCATCAGCCATCCTTAAGGAAAAATTCATCAAAATTGATCTAGATTGAATAGAATGGAGAGAGGATCTTGTACCCTAGACCAATAATGTGTAATCCCTGACAGAACTTGAGACACAAAGTTTGTCTAAGACGTCTGGAATGTAATGGTGCCAGGTAGACACCCACCCCCACCCCAGCTGGACATAACTTCTGTTCCTGGTGTATGTACTAATGCACAAACTAATTTCAAGCCTTCTTGAATGCTCGTGCTAGTATTTGATGCAACTTGCAAGGCTAACTTGGGAGAAACCTTTTCTCTTTGATATAAGTGTAAGGGGTAAAGAAAGTCTTCATCTTACATTAGTATTTCGTGAAACATCTCGCAAGAAAGATACAGAAAATAGAAAATGAATAGCTCCTCTGCTATACCTTAATTTTCCAATGTAAGTGTTGCTTGACCTTGAGATGTTTTCTGCATCCATTGAGATAACATACTCCGTACAAGTAGTCCGCCTTGTTCTCTTTGCAGAGAGAAGGAATTTTCCATTTTCAACTAGTAAAGCTACAAATGAAGCAGGGATTTTTTATCAAACTCTGAAAAACTTTGTACGCAACAAAGCAAAATAATCTCAAATTGCAACTGGAAATATAAGTACTTAGGAAATCACTCATCACAGTTGTGCCCTAGAAATTCTTAGTAACATGAGTTTTTTTCTTTTCGGATCATCTTTTTCAGGGGAGTGCAGGAGGAAGGGAGATTACAGCTAACGAGAGAATAGTGAAAAAGACATTAATGCCATCATTTAACCACATGTTTCTGAATCGCCATTACCTTTTATGCCTCATCTATGTTTGGAAGACATCAACCCCCTATCAGCCCCCAAAATAGCAAAATTACAACGAATTCTTACCAGGACTGAGACACAAGAAAAGATGGTAAGTCAAATTAGATTTATCCCTCTTGATGAAGCATTGAATCATTCCGTCACGAGGCCCAGGCTGCAAAAGGAAATAAACAAACTCGTCAATTCTCCTCCAAAAGATTACTAGTGGTAAATACTCTTCTCCACTATGTAAGGTGGGGGTGTTCCTAACCTGCTTTAACGATACTGGAAAAGTAAGCTTTCCACAAACTTCAGGACTTGTAACAATTTCCTGGCACATAATCCTCCATGACCTGCAAACTGAAGCACATGCTACGACATGCTTACGGGCAGGCCATGAGTTCTCACTCTCTTCTAATCTTCTAATTACATCAAAAAGTAGTTCGGGTGGGAGATTAGCCCAACAACTGTTCTGGTTGACAGGAGGCTGGTCACTTAAGTCATGAAATGAACCAAGTGATTTACCCCTTTGATGACCAGAGGGCCTTACATCAAAGCTTCTCCTGGATAAACTGCCAAAACTATCTCTTACATCTCGAACTATACTGCGGAACGACATTTAATAGAAAAACTTATAGACAGATGGTCAAACACCAGAATAAATGATGCTTGTCTCTCTGCCCTTCCTTAAAATATAAGGTCTTTTCCAGTTAGCAGAAGCAAACTTGTCAAAGGACACAGCTGCAAAGGAGCAAAAACTAAATCATGTTTCACGAAAGAATAAGTTGCTAAAAGAAAAGCAAAACAATAGAAGCACGAAAGGCATACAAAGATAAAAGAAAAAAGAAAGAGAGCAGAAAAAGGATACCTTCACAAGGATATCAAAGTACAAGTAATCACATGAGATTTATCAGATACAACTTTTTAAGATTGTCTCACTAAACATGCCAAGAACTGATGGAACATATGCTTTTCTAATGTTCCAGGCGAAGAAGGAAAACCGAACAATCTCCACCAAAATTAGGTCTAAATTTTTCAGTGTACACAGCATAGATTCATGAGATTTACTAATTAAAACATTACAATAACCAAACTGATACAAATCTATGAAGAATTAGAACAAACCTGTTAAAAGTGTTATAAGCAAATTCTAGCACTCCTGCAGAGAATAACTTTGGCAAAAGGGATCCAGATAAAAACCCAAGAGTTGCTACAAAATTTAGAATAGAGAAAGATCACATGCCTAAAATACAAGATCTGAAGGTAGAATAGAAGAATCAGAATCAGAATCAGAATCAGAGATCTGTGAAGTATTGAGAGATGTCTAGCAAATGATGAAAAAGGAAAAGTGGGTCAACCTCAAAGAAACGCTTGTGTTTGGGTTTGGAATACTGTAACTTCAAAAGGGAGAGAGAAGACGAAGACAAAGTAAACAAAATAAAAGCTGTATATGCATACTTTTCAGTGGAGTAGTGTATGTATTCTTTAGTTGAATAGTACAAATACTATTAAACTGATCACTACGTGAGCAGAATACACCAACTACCATCGACAATTAAAATGCACCTTTTGACTTTTCCTTTCTCACTTTCAACAACTCTTTCATCTTTCTATTTTCTATTTCTAATTTGCCGTCTTGAATCATCCGATGAAATCCACATTTGTACATGTAATTTCAAGCTGATTTTATCTCATGATTTTATACTATAAAATAAATTTTAATTTTTTTAAAACATGATTGACCCACAAATTTATATTTTACAAAAAAAAAAATTTTATTTATATCTATTCATTATTTATTTATGTAAATAGAATTTATAGTTCATATCACTAATTCTTAAATCATATATATCTTATATAATAATTACTTTTACCAATATAAAATTTGGTATTACTTCAAATCAATTCTTACGTTACTATTCATCAAATTCATTAGTTTTTATCAAATTTATTTACCAACCAATGCTCAATTTTAATTTTTTTATTGAATTAAAGTTTGGTCAATAAATGTTGTATTTCTTAGAATAGTTTTGTCATAGTGTATTATACAATTTTATAAAATTTTGCTTGTTTGGTAAGATTGTACAAAGAATTGAGACAATTTTAATAGTTTTACAACTAATTGAATTTTAGGTTTATGAGAAAATATACGTCCAAATTGCATGTCCAAACAAAACTTAATTGTATATCATAATTTCAAATCATGATTTCATATCGCATAGTCAAACGGATCCTAAGAAATACTACCTCACTTAAGAGTTGTTTGCCTATTGTGAGATGAATCAAAATATGAAATCATATGAGATAAAGTTAAAGTTTTTGGACATGTAATTTAATACACCATTACACCTCCAAATAGAAGTATAAAACGATCGTTGTTCAAATATAGATCTCATAGGTAATATGGGTTAGACCCAAGATAAATCATAGTTATTTGCGCTCTTAGTCTAATTATGTACACAAATGGTCACCACAGATGCAAAGATTAATAACGCAGGGATTAGTTATGCAGGGATTAGTAATGCAGGGTTTATTTTTATAAAGTGGTTGGTTCATTGTTTTCCATCTCATCTTGTGTTTGGATTAAAACTCTATAAAAAGCTTCTTTCCAATTATACCCTTAAATTATTTTTTAATTGGGTCAAGGTAGATAATTATCGGACAATATTATTTTTTAATGGCCTTCTAACTAGCTATGAGAAGAAAATTTTTATTGTCATGTTTGCTACTTTTTCACTTGAATTATTTGAGGATAAATAATTGTCATCTTACTAAATTGATCACTCACAAAATGTCATTTTTCAATTTAAAAAAGATAAACCATCTACTTTTAAAATCGAGAAGACGGTCAACAATGGTAAAATTGAATAAACCATCTACATTTACACATAAAAAATGCAAGTTGTAGTTTTAATATGTATGTAATTTTTTTAATTGTATTATATATATATTCAATTAAGATCACAAACGTCATATACAAATAAACAACTCATATTTCAAATTTGTATTGATTTGTATTGGAATTATTTAGTAACAAACAACTCTCCCTAAATAATTTGTAAGCTAATTTATTTAAATAAATTTACTAGTACAAATATAAATCATAAAATCAAGAAAATAAACAAAATAATTAAAATGATTTGAGGGATATTTTTGTCTTTACATAAACTTATCCCATGGTATTATCCTATGTATTACTAATACCTCCAAATGGAAGGTATTAGTAATACCATGTAGGAGGTATGACTAATTCATGGATTAGTTATATATATGCCCAAATTCCTACCAAACATAGTACTAAATAATACCTTACATAATACATGGACTCTTTCTTCTAATGCGGCCTACCAAACAACCCTAGTTTCAAACTTAGTTACCTAAGACTCCAATATTTACAACTACCTAAGAGAGTACATATCCTGCAATACCAACCACTATTGAAAAGATAATGTACAAAGTGCAATATTGGACATCTAGGTTCTTTTCCTATGCAGGAAGGGCTCAATTGATCAAAAGGGGTCTTGTTCTCCATTCAGGTGTTCATCATCCCAAAAAAGGATGTCAAATATCTATCAAAACACTATACAAGACCTGTTTATGGATAGGGGGAGAAGATGTATCCAGGAAGGCATTGATTGCATGGAAATATTTATGGAGTCTTAGAACTGTAGAAAGGCTCAATTTGCTGGATGTACTGACATGGAACAAGGCTGCCATAAGCAAGTTTCTGTGGAATTTGAGTATGAAGAAAGATAGGTTATGAATGAAATGGATACACATGTACTATGAAAAATAGGGGACCTTATGGGGAGTTCTAGCACCTCAAGCTTCGTGGATGGTGAGGAAAATTCTCCAAGCGCACAAAGATCTTGAGACTATTGGCTTGATTGAGGAATAGGTCAAACAGATAGATAAGTTCTCTATGAAACAGCTCTATAAAGCTCTCAGAGGAGACTACCGGAAAGTGGAGGGGAGAAGATTGATTTGCTACAATGCAACCTGTCCCAACTGAATTTTCATATTATACTTAACACTACAGAATAGGCTGCTCACAAGAGATAAATTAGTTGCATGGGGATGTGTGGAAGATGTACATTGCATCCTTTGTGAAACTATGGATGAGAATCATAATCATCTATTCTTTCGTTATATGTTCTTATTTCCAGTGGCGGACCTATGTAGTCACTTATGGGTGCTTAAGCACCCGCTACCTTTTGTGTCAACATTCTTATTTATGTACAAAATTTAGAAATGTATTGAAATATATTAACTGAGCACCCATTATACGTAGCAATTTCCGAGCTAAAAATAGTTAAGCTGATACAAAATTTCTGGATCCGCAACTGCTTATTTCAAGTGTGGCGAAAGGTCTTGAGTTGGCAAAATATACATAGGGAGGCTCGAGGATGGGAGGAGGAAACAATTTTGGTAAATACCTGCTACAAAGGCAAGCAATCAAGAGCTGTCGTGTATAGGATGACAATGATCGTACGTGTCTGCCTTATTTTGCCAGAGAGGAACCAACAAATTTTTCAAAAGACAATCAGAACTCCTTCAATGCTAGCAAAGCAGGTTGTTCAAGAGGTGCATGTACAGTGCTTGTGGTTGCAAAGATAGTAACAACAAAATAATTCAACATATATAAGATAAAGAGAACTCCATTAAATATGGAAAAAAATACAGATATTTTCTAAAACAATATCCACCAAAAAAGCAGGAAGGTAGCCTCCAACAGAGAATGTAGCTACTTTTCTTATACCATTAAAGAATGTAATTATTTGATTAAGAGGCTTCTGCAGCTGCATTTGATACCGGAAGTTCCTCACCCTTAGCTTCGTTGGTGTCTGAGCTCTTCTCATCTTTAGCTGATTCCTTGGCTACTTCACTCTGTTCCAAAAGTGTAATTATAAAATCAGTAACGTCAACATAAAATCAAACAATTCTTGTAGTAAATATATCTATAATGGTGTTTGTCTGATGTTGTATGAATGGGTATGACAGAAATTTGTATGCATCATTCACTGACTTAAAATCGTGTATTATGTTTTGTTGTTATATTATTGGGACAGGGTGATCAAGGGGATATTGTTCGTTGGATCTCGGGTTTTTCAATATTTCTCATAATTAAAGTGACGGGTAAGATACCTCATTGAGCAAAGATCCGAGAGATTGGTGCTTGTCATCACCATCTTGTGTCACCTCGATGACCTCAGGGGCAGTGGTTGTGGTTTCCTCCTCCTTCCGTTGCTCCGGTGGAGGGGCTGCCATTGCCTCAGCCCTCATGCCTTTTGGTACACTTGCACAAGCTCCCATTTTCTTTAGACTGAAAACTAATTGTCTCTCTCTCTCTCTCTCTCTATCCTCTCACAAACTCAAATATATGTTTGTGAGAGAGAGAAAAGATGAAAGAATGCCAGAAACAGAAAACAATATGACTTTTCAAGGTAATTTCTTGTTTGCCTTTCTCATTCCTAATATATACATGGAATTTAAAATCCGATTTTCTATCTATAACACAGAATATTTTAAGGGAAGTCAATGGTCTCAATCCATGTTAAGGGTGTGTTCAGTACCAAGGAAAATATTTTCTAATTTCTTATTTATTTTCTTACATTTTAAATATAAACAAAAACTACTATTTGAATATAATCTAGACAAATATTATGGAAGGTGAAGATGGGAGGCAGGCGTGTAGGATGGTGAAGTTGAGCATTATGGGAGAGGGGGGGATCATGAAGATGAGGTGTTGAATAGAGGCGGATTTACTAAGACCTAAAGAGTGTCACGGGACACTATTTCGTCGGAAAAGTTTATGAAATATATATTTTTATTAAATTAATAAAACAATAAACGCACTCTTTGACAAAAAAAAATTGTGTGTATAGATGGATATGTGCGTCAATTTTGCTAGACGGGTCGTGAGTTCGAATCCAGATGGTATCATTTTGATATTTTGATACATTTTAATTTTGGATAAATTAGCAAACTAGTCAAAATTCCTAACATAATTATTAAAAACAACCATATTTTATAAATATTAGTAAAAATATCAAAATGTCAATATTTTAGAAAATATTGTGTATCCTAATTTAATTCCTATTTTATCTCACCTTAATTATACCTTTTCCAACTCATTCTCTCTCATATGTTTTAAAAAATATATTTTCTCTCTCATTGATTTCTCTCTTCAATTCTTCTCCATCTTTCAACTCTCACTTTTTTCTCTTTCGATCTTTTCGTTTTTTTTCTTCAAAAATTGAAAAATATATCTCTAAAGATATTCACAATAATCCCTTTGATAAAGGTATGCATCTTTATCCGATTTTTAGGTTTGTTTACTATTTATTTTTTTGTTTAAATTTTTCAAAAATTTTGTTTGTAGTTGAGTATTAAATTGACCAATTTTCGTTTAGGGTTTGAAATCACAAAATCATTCTCTATTGGCCGAATCTAAGAGGATTACAAGAGGTATACAACTTAATCAACAATTTTCTAGAGAATTTTCATCTTTTAATCTATGTATTACTCAAGAAATAGTGGATAATGTAGGATCCGTTGCTATAATGGCGGAAGAGAGACGGTCGAAGAGTTGGTATTTGCATCTTTTTGTATTCTGAATCTTCTGAGAGGTTTCTTAATTTTTGTATTCGTTGTAGTTTTTTGAGTGGCCTGAAGTTTTTTTGTATTCTGAATTCGTTTGTTATGTTGTATTTGGTATTCATTACATAATCTGAGTGGTTGTTGTCTATTGTATTCTGAATCTGATTGGGTAGTTACACTTTTGTATTCATTAAAGAAACTGAGTGGTATGATGTATTTTGTATTCTGAATTTGTGTGGTATGTTGTATTTTGTATTCTGAATATGTTTGGTATGCTATTTTTTGTATTGTTTAGAGAATCTAAGTGGTTATTTTTTTATTGTATTCTGAATTTGAGTGGGCAGTTACACTTTTGAATTAATTACATAAATTGAGTTGTCTGTTATATTATGTATACTGAATTGAAGTGGTATGTTGTATTTTGGTATTCAATATCAAATTCAGTTTACATCTTTGTTGTTTATAGGTTTAACCTTATATTCATTCCGAATTGTTTATTTGTTTCATTTTGTATTTTATTATAGGCAGCATGATCAAGAGCTTGATGCCAGACTCATTAGTGATAGTGAGACACCTCCGAGGCCTAAACAGACCTCACATAGTTCGGAATGATAATGAAACAATTTGAAATACAATAATGGTTTATTTGTAGTTTTTGCTAATCTTGCTTGATTCTAAACTATTTTGTCTAATATACATTAATCCTTTTGTAGCAGTTTATTTTGCAAAGTCATCGTTTTTAATCTTATGAAGTTTTGATTTATCATTAAAAAGGTTTGACATATATTATAGTATTTCATTAATTGCATATTTTGTATGTCTTCACAGAATACTAATTACAAATGGTTATGGTTTGAAATAAACTAAAACTACTCGGATTCGTTAGTGATGTTTCAAATACAAATACAATTTGAGTTGACACGATTATTCCTATACAATTTAATTAAATTTGAATTCATAATGTAAGACCTAAATTACCAAGTTGTAGTCTATTTTTGTATTCATTCCATCTATATTCATCAACAATTTTTTGTATTTCATTTTGCTCATCTTGTATTTAGGTTTTACTTTATATGCCAAAAATGTTTCCAGTTATTTAAAAATTTGTGTGCCAAATGGTATACCAGCAAGGTTTGTATTAAATGTATTTGATTATTTTGGAATTCAATTTCAAATCATACAACTTTAAAAATACGTATACAATTTGAGTTAACACCATTATATTCTAAACAATTTAATAAATATTTGAATTCATAATATAAGACCTAAATTACCATTTTTTTTGTTTATTTTTGTACTCATTCTATCTTTATTGATGTTATGGAAATTTTCCCAATTATATATGAACAGTTTTTGTATATCATTTTGCTCATCTTGTATTTAAATTTAACTTTATATACCAAAAAATGTTTCCAGTTCTTTTAATATTTGTGTGCCAAATGGTATACCAACAAAGTTTGTATTTAATGTATTTCACTTTACAACTTTGTATTTCTTATAAATTAATTAGTCTTCATAATTATATACTTTGTATTTTATATTCTACACATTTTAAAGACTAATCAGATAAATATGTTCCTTTTTAAAAATCGATAATGAAACTATGCAGAAGCTGCTCTGTGGTTTATTTTTTATTTTGTAACTAAGGAGAATTTTAAGTGATATATTCCTTTTTGAAAATATTCTCTCCCCTAAATTTCTCCTTTGTATTATTATACAATTGTATTCTTTCAATTAAAACAAATAATAAAAACATAAATAAGATACCTAACAAACTAAAATTTTGACAATTTTAATAAATATTAAAAGTGTGGCTAAGGGATCCTATTAAATGCTAAAATATTGACATTTTGAAAAATTTTCCTTTAATTTTTAGGTTCACTTTACCCTTCATCATGAAAGTTGAAAGGTAGGCTTATTTTTAATGTTTTTTTTTTTCCTTTCACCTTCTTTTTCACCAATAAAATTGATTAAGAATAATTTATAAAATTAATTAAATAATAATTTGTTTAGTGATTTTGTGTTCTATATTAAAAAAAGCATATTTTAATATATATTTTTCACCTTCTTTCTCACCAATAAAATTGATTAAGAATATGAAATCAATTGAATAATAAGTTGTTTAATGATTTTTGTGTTCATCATTAAAAATGGCATTATTATTTTTAATGAGGCTATTTTGAAAACATTTTTTTTTTTTAAAAAAAAAAACTCACGAAGGCAAAGTTGTAAGATTTTTGTTAATTTTTTTCATTAGAAAGGTATAGTAGTTTATGTCAATTGTATTTTATTTATTATTTTGTCATTTTATTAATATGATATTATATTACTTAATTTATTATTTCTCATATTAAAAGGTGACACTGCTTACAAAAAGTCATGTGTACGCCACTGGGTGCTATTACCCCTTACACATTTTTAAAATGGAATATATAGTCTCTTAAAAAGTCACATCCAGATTTGTGTTAGATAGTGAATGCATGCAACTTCTACTTTATTCTTTTGCATAAATAGTTTTAGCTCTGAGTTTGTTTATGGATCCTTCTACTTAACTCTTTACCAACTGAATTCCTTAAACTCAGTAAAACACAATACATCAAACTTCACTGACCATTGATCAAGTATATGTGACATTAAAATGATTGAATTGATGGGAGTGTGTGACTACATGCATGTTAAAGGCACGTGCACATCATATTCGAATTAAAAAATAGTTATTAAAATTATAAAAGAATAAAATAAAAGATATATTGGTCTTTCCTACTCCACCTTCTTTTTTCAAATAACCCTATCACTGGCCTAACCCTTTTTTTCTTTCTTCCCTACACTCTAGAGGATCTTGGTGCTGGTCCCTTTTTCGTCAAAATGGAAGGCGGCAAGGAGGTCTGCTGGGCATGTTGGTTGTCGGAGAAGATGGAGACGAAAGGCAGTCTTCGTTCACAAGGGGTCTTCAGTGGTGTGAAGAAAGGAAGACAATGGAGAGGAGAGCAAGGCGGCCGAGTGAGGGTGCGAGGAGTTGGTCACGACGACGAAGAGGTTTGCTAGCCAAAACTGGTAGTGCGGTGACCTAGGGTTGCTGGTTTTGTAGAGATCAGAGAAGGAGAAAAGGAAAATGGTGAGGGTGTGCGGCGGAGATGGAGACGAGTGAGGGAGAGAGAATAGGATGTCTTGATGGTAAGAAGAGTAGTGGCGGCAACATTCTAATTTGGTAGGTTCACACTATTTCACGATGGAAATAGGGAGAGGAGAAGAGGAGGAGTGGTTATTTGGTCTGTGGAGTCTCAAATTTTATTTTAAAGAATAAATTATTTTTCCTTTTATTTAATATTTTTGATTAATAATTTTAAAAAATAGTTAATGAAGATACTTATGACATGTTATTGATTTATGTGACATAGATATGAAATGTCATCTATTTATGTGCGAGTGAACTACACACATGGTAGAAGAGGTTTAAAATCTTCTTTTAATTGAATTTAAGGTTCAGTTGGTAAGGAATTAAGTAGAAGGTACATAATAAAAACTTGGACAAGTACATGAGTCTATCAGACCATTTCACTTTAAGCTAATAACTGAGGGAGATGAGATCCCCCAGGGTCTCCAGTCTGAGTGGTGTCCTCTTCCTGCAGAGAATCATAACTATTTGCAACCTTCACACAAGCATATGTATACAAACCATTCATTGGTTTAGCTCAATGACTAAGTAGAGAGCATTTTCCCCCCACACTAAGAACTTCCTTCCTTTCTATTGCCCCATACCTTGCCAAGATATAGAACCTATATATCTAATATGGATCCACTACTGAGCCTCTTGGACTAAATAAGGTGATCGATTTTTGGTGTACGCAAATCCTATGGTGGCACATAGGTTAATCTGATATAGTGCCCTAATTAGTGCTATAGCATCGTTGATTAGGCTTAGGAAGATAAGAAAAAAGATAAATATACCCCTGAAAAAACACATTCAAAGTTCTAACCCCAGAAAAACACTTTCAAAGTTCTAACCCCCAGAAAAACACTTTCAAAGTTCTAACCCCCAGAAAAACACTTTTAAATTTCTAAACCTCGGAGAAACAATTATAAGCTTCTAACAATAACACCCCACGAGTCATTGTACAACTCATACTTTTATACCATGAGTCATGGTTCAACTCGTGGTTGCCTGAGTGGATTTGGTAACTCTATGAACCTCTTCATGGCTCGAAAATATGGGTTGTACTATCAAACCACGATCTATACTATAATCATTCATAGAACTTGGGTTGGTTTATGTCACACCCCGAGCCTACACCCTGGGCTAGATTGGCACTCGACAACCATTGCTGGCCCCAAGCGAACCCTTGGCCTGACTTACTTACTCAGCAGAAGACTTTACTCAAGATAAATATACTTTAAAAGAATAACATTCACTGCTCAATAAATAACTTAGAATGTAACAAATAACATTCACTGCCAAAGTGACAACTCAAGTCTCAACTTAACTGAAAAGGGAAAGTAAAGACTCACGAACTAACATCAACCAACTCTGTTTATGAAGCCTCTAAACAACTGAGATGGACGGACAAGACCCACGACGTCCTAATGAACTAAAATACTGAAAGCAATAAAAATGATCCTCCGAAAAGCTAAGAGGCTCACCAACTGACTCTGAGTGCTCAAATGGATCAACGATGCGCTGGATGCTGACCCTGGTTACCTGTGTCTGCATCATAAAACGATGCAGGCCAACTGGCATCAGTACATTGAATGTACGAGTATGTGAGTTGGAATACTAAACATAACATAGGCTTGAAAAGAATCAGAAAGAAACACTTACCTTGACTTTTCTCAACTCATGAATAACTTAACTCAATATAAAGCAATAAAACACATGCAATATATAAGAAAGCCTTTTAAAACAGTAGAAAGCAACTCAATTCGTTAAAGAAATGCAATAACAAACACAACTTTACTCATATAATAATAATATAATTTCTGTTGGTGTTTCTCTAACCGACAACCACCACTATGAGTCTAAGTGGTGATACATCGTCTTGCCCACGCTGCCAGAACTGTCCTATACTTTGCCGCCATATAGAACTTTTAACTTAGTGGATCTACTAGTCTATGCTAAAAAGAACTTAAGGATTCATCTAAAAAAGTATGAACCTTTACTACCCATGATGGCTACATGGTTTATGAATACGTGAGTTATCTGAACTCAAACTCGTCTCCATATCAGTGCTCAATACTACTCCCAAAATATTTAGCTCATCTGTTTAAAAACATAAATTCTTTCTTTGGTTTGTGATAATTACTCAAAACTTAGCTTAAAAGCTCTTTTGGAATTGATGTTTCCTTTCTTGCTCAAATGTGAAAACATTTACTCTTTAACTGAAAACTAGCTCAAAGGCTCTTTTGGAAATCAATGTTTCCTTTCTTCTTTAAATGTGAAAACATTTACTCTTTAACTGAAAACTAGCTCAAAGGATCTTTTGGAAATCAAGGTTTCCTTTCTTCTTTAAATGTGAAAACATTTTACTCTTTGGGAATACATAGTCCCGATATACTCTTTTGAAGAAATGAACTTCAAACTTTACTCTTTACTCAACTCAAAACTCAAGTCTTAAAACAAAGTTAAAACATTTATAAAAGACTTTTGGAAGATTCTATGAACTTCTCTTGACTTGGCTCTTAACTTCTCTTGACTTGACTCTTAAATTCTCTTGACTTGACTCTTAACTTTCCTTGAATTGAATTATGGATTCAAGGATTGTGATGATAGGATAGATCTCATGATGTTTATGAATGTTTTTAGATAGTTAATCATGAGAAAAGATCAAGAAATTACTGTCTGGAAGCAAGTCCGTGACGCAGAGATGCACTTAAATATTTGATTGCGAAATTTATTTTTGAAACAGAGGAGTCCGCGAACTCTCCGCGACGCGGAGAGAAAATTTTCACACATACCTGTTCCTTGTCCAATTTTTCTTCCTCGTTTTCTAACCCCAATTCACCTAATTCCAATTCTTTTTCTCAATCCATCTTTAGATTCAAATACCCAGTATATGTACACAGGATTCTAAGTCAAACAACTCAAGGAAACAACATTATAACCTCAAGGAACTCCTTAATCTCAACTTAACTCAAGAACGAAGGCCAATTTCAAGAACACCATTCAAGATTCATCAACTTTCAACTTTCTAGAACGAATTTCGCTGAAATAAACATGATTGGCGCGTGGGTGAATGAACCCAACGCTATGAGAGTCTCACATACCTCTTTAGGGATCAACCCTTGTCGAAATCCAGAAGCTAAACCTTCAAGAACGACAAACTTTGCTCTTTCTCCTCTTGCGTTCTTTCTCCAAAAATCCTAGCATAAATTTCCAATTGTCTAAACTGAACCAATTCAGTTTAGACCACAATTTAATTGCTAAAAACGAATTAACTTAATTGGGGTATTAAAAAGACCATAATGCCTTTCAATAATCCGGATTAGACTTTCCTTATTGGAACAACCCAACTTCAAATGGGCCTATCTCACTCATACAAACTCGGAATCGCGCAAACTCGGCGGCGTTGGAGCGATTATTCCAAGATATTTCCTACAATATTTGGAAACACACCTAACTCATCCTGAGCTAGGAGTTATGGTCGTTTGAAGTTGACCAAAAACTCAACAAATATTTTTCATATTTTTATATCCTTTCCAAAAATGACTATTTCCAAAATTTAACTTCTTTCTAGTTCTTTCAAATAGTGAGATGTTGCAGTTTAGTACTATTTGAACTTCTTACATGTCCAAAGTATGAGTAGTACTATCAAACAACGACTTGTACTGATAACTTGTAGTACCTGAGAATGAAAATTTCATATTGGAGCATCTTTGATAAAACGATCATAACATTTTACTATGGACTCAGATTTATGAAAGGTTGGTGGCATTGGAAAGAGACTCAAATACCTTAAATATGGTGGGTGCATAACTATTTATATTCTAGGAGATATGCTTGTTTAAAGTTGACCTAAGTAAAATCTTATAGTAAAACTCAATCGGTAATGAAGCTTTCAGTACAACTCTGTCCTAGAAGGTTCTTCTAAACTTAATTAATATCCAAATATACACATACACCAAATAATTGAACTTAACATATATATACAGTATGAAATCATCAGGTTTGGGCTTATACACATTCAAATAATTGTTTAAATTTTTGCTTAGAAGTTGCGGGGTGTTACAAAATATCTTAAGCAAAAAGCATAAGAACTTTGAGTTCCCTCTCGATGCACCATTTTTGAATTCTAGATAGTATGTGGGTGATCATACACATTGCTATAATTCTAGGGAGACTAGAGGCAGAGGCCTGAAATGAAGTTATCACGGGTAATGTTGCAACATGTCATTGACTTGATACAATTTTATTTGATCTTGGTTCCACTTATTCCTATGAGGCTTCATACTTCGCACTAGGTCTTAACATGATATTGATGTTAGTAAATTTACACTCTTTTAGCTGACATTTATACTCTGTTTTGAGGATAACATTGGTAAATACTCTTACTCTTAGTCCATTACATGATTTAGAGCTTATGAAAGATGCTTTGTGCAATGTAGGTTAAAAGACCTTGATATAAACTAAGTATGGAGTGAAAATGGCACGAGGCCAAAGGAAAGTAGTGGTGCTCGCTGCACAAGGTAAAAGGATAAGCGGGTTTAAAATAACCCCCTGGTACTGTTTAGCTGATAAAAGGACCAAGACATGATATTTGAATTGCTATCATGGAACGTAAGATTGGGATCTAGTTGTCTAATGGTTCGTTAATTGATTATTTTTTTAAATCATTGCTATCATTGCATCTTATTAGTGAAGAAGATTAATATGCCTAAATGGGATCAAATTCGAAAAGAGATCTATTTAATAGATTAAAAGAGAGTTCTAAGACTAAGGGTTCTCTTAGAATACCAATATGCTCAATTGATCACATGTGATCCTCAGAATTAATTTTTAAAAGTAAATTCATTGTTAAAAGAGACTTGTAGCACTCACTATTTGTGTTGAGAAATGCATTCTTATATTATTGTTGTATTCGAAACTTGTTTGTTTACTGCGATCATGCATACTCATTCATAATCAAGTATTATAAGATTGGTAATAATAAAAACAACATTTAAAAAAATAAATATGCATACACGAGGGAAATAGGTCCAGATAATTAACTATTGATGATATCAAGGAATAAAAAAAAACAATTTACATTTTCAAGGAAAATAGTTTGGGGGAATATATGGACCGCGCATCCCACCTCTCAGCATATTCTGAGCAGAGAAGGTACACTGATAGAATCATTAGACATTGCATTAAAGTAAGAGAAAAGACATAAAGTGACACCTGAAGTTGTTTCAGATTTTCAAAAAAGACACCTTAAATATGTGGGCGTCCTATTACCACCCTAAACAATCTTGAACTGATATTATTACATCATTTTTTGTCCACTTGGCATATAGAGTGTATGTACTATCTTAAAGAGCGTGAGCAACCTAAAATAACGAATATAATTTTATTTGTACAAGTATTTTGTTATAAAATATATTTTCTTGTTTTTCTTATTATTTTAACTTTTTGTCCTTATTATCTGTTCTTTTTCTTTCTTGTTTCTTCTTCAAAAATTCATTGTCATCTCCATTGAAGCTTCTCACTTTCAATGTCACCATTTTTACCACAACTACACCTTCCTTTTTTACTAGTATTAGTTTAACTCTCTTCAATTTTAAAACTATATCTATTTTTTTTTTTTAACGTTTCTAACAATTTGATACACCCATTAGATTTTAAGATGATTAGTAGGTATCATTTAGTTTCTTTTATCCGAATTTCAATCGAGCTCTTTCAATTTTCGAGGAATTCATTGATTTCAAATGTATCATTTCTAATTTTAAAGTTATATGAAAAGGAGATAAATTAATTGATGTACCTTCAAAATTTTGATTTTTCTTAGAAAAATAATTTGTTATGTTATCAATAACTAAAAAAAAATCACTAGAAAAAGGAAATTTGGCTAAAGAAGAAAACGAAAAGAAAGAAAATGAAGGAGGGGCTCCACTTGTTGTGAGGTTGGGGGTGAGGTGGGAGGTGAAGAAAGAAAGAAAGAGAGAGAGAGAAAATGGTGGGAGGGGTAGCTTGAAGATGAAGTAGAATTTAAGATGAAATCAAAATTAAAGTAATAAAATCAAAATAAGTCAAAAATTAAGAGAGAGAGAGAGAGAGAGGAGAGGGAGAGAGAGAGAAGTAAAAAAAAGATTAAAAAAACTTAAAATGAAAAAAATATTTTAAATTAAATTAACACGTGTCACGTAATGATTGGTGTGTGATAACACTTGCTTTTTAAAATCTGGGATTGATCGAAAAATGATACGATAATATCAGTTTGAAAATATTTAGTGGGGTATTAGGATGTCCGCATAGTTAAGGTATCTTTAGGAAAATCCGGAACAACTTCATGTGCCGCTTTATGTCTTTTCTCTTAAAGTAAATTGCACATCTATAATATTATTATTATGCCTCATATTTCCTTAATTAATTGTGTCATGATCCAAGACTATCCCGTAGATGTGACATGGTGCCTAGATTCATGAGTGACCCTAAGCTAACCACATAGCATAACATGACACTAAGATAACATTTATAACTGAACAAACATGGAAAGCAGAAGAAAGTCTCAAATGACTAGCATAACATAAAAGAGAAGTATAATATGAAGATATCATACATGAAATACTAATGTATAAAAAACCTATACACATAAGTGAGTTGCTAGGAAAAATCTCTAACTCACTTGAACAATCTGAAAACTAAAAGTAAAGTCTGAAATGGACATAGGAAGGTGCATCTCCGAACCAGAAGGACTCACCGAAATAGTATAATGTTGATGTGAATTTGTACTAACCACGACTTGAAGGATGTGCATCAAAACCTATATCAATAATATTATAAAACAATATAGGTAAAAAAAGTATATGGTCAATACTCGTATACTGCGTATGGGGAAAATACTAAACATAACATGATAAGTCTATAAAATATGCTAATGCAATGACCAAGTAAACATGTTATATAAAATTGGTGATTTGATCTAGAAACACAGTACAAGGTCATCAAAAATTATGAAAATTATATCATATTATGGGAGACATCGTTACCATAAATCATATGAGCTACAATATAGAGTTCAGTGTACTGTTGCCACATGGAAAAGTGAGTGTCTTATTTGTCAAGGTAAGGACCATGAAATCTGAGCTAAGGTGAATCTACTAGCTAATGTATATCTAAGACAAATTCTACAGGGGGGTAGTTCTGAAAAAAAAGGATTTCTATTAGTAACATCCCCGCTATTTGAAAGAACTAGAATTAGAAAGAACCATTTTTGGAAAGAATGAGAATCTGAAATTTGGCAAAGCTATGTTAAGTATGAGTTTGGGTCAACTTCAAACAATCATAACTCTCAGTATAGGAAAATTTAGGTGGGCCATAATATATCAAACGAAAGGTCTTGGAATTATCTTTCCAACGCCACCAAGTTTGCTAATTTTCGAGCTCATATGAGGGAGATATTCCCGTATGAAGTTGGGCTGTCTAGATATGGAAAGTTACCCGGATTTAAGAGGGGTATTTTGGTCTTTTCCTTACCCTATCAGATTTAATTCATTTTTGGTAATTAATTAGGGTTCTAAACTGAATTGGTTCAGTTTACGCACTCAAAGTTCACACTAGGGTTTTTGAGAAAAGAACTCAAGAGGAGAAAAGGTCAAGATTTCGTCGCGTTCTTGAGATTTGGTTGCGGATTTCGCCAAGGGTTGATCCCTAAATAGGTAGGTGAGTTGACATAGCATTGGATTCGTTCACCCACGCGCCAATAATGTTTATTTCAGCGTAATTTTCGTCCCTAAAGATTGAAGATTTGATGTTCTTGAGTTGTGTTCTTAAATTGCTTTCATTTTTTAACTTTAATGGGATTGATGAGTTTCTTGAGATAGTTTTATAGATCTTAAGAGTTGTTTTGAGTTAGATTCTTGTGTACATGTATTGAGTATCTGAATCTAAAGAGAAATTGAGAAAAAGAATCGAATTTAATCGAATTAAGATCAGAAAACAAGTTGAAAAATTCGCCGGGGTCACCTAGGGAGGGGCTGGGGTGGTGCGCCCCAGATTCGCCAGAGAGGCTGGGGCGGCGCACTAGCAGTGCACCCAAAACCAGTCTCTGAACTTTGGGGCTAGCGCAGGGCGCCAACAGTGCACACGGGATATCTGCCCCCACCTTTTTTTCGTCGTTTAGCCCATCTGAGTCCTTCTAAAGTGTACTAACACTTCCTATCGATTCTAACTACTCTAAATGACTTCTTAACATCTATAAATCATCCATAAACATGAATCATAATCTTGAATCCATAAATTAAAATTCAAGGAAAGTTAAGAGCCAAGTTTAGAGAGTTCTTAGAGTCTTTTCAAGAAGTCTTTTATAAATGTTTTAAACTTTTTTTAAGACTTGAGCTTTGAGTTGAGTAAGAGTATAAAGTGAAGTTCATTTTCTTCAAAAGAGTATATGGGAGCTAAGTATTCCCAAAGAGTAAATGTTTTCACATTTAATCAAGAAAGGAAACACCGATTTCCAAGAGAGCCTTTGAGCTAGTTTTTTAGTAATTATCTCAAACCACAGAAAGAATTATGTTTTTAAACATATGAGCTAGTTACATTTTGGGAGAAGTATTGAGCACCGATTTGAAGACGAGCTTGAGTTCAAATAATTCAAAGTCCCCATAAACCGTGTGGCCAGCATGGGTAGAAAAGGGTCATACTTTTTAGATGATTCCTTAGTGCTTTTTAGCATAGACTAGTGGATCCACTTAGTAGTTAGGTTTTATACCCCCGGCAAGGTATATGACGGCCCTGGCAGCGTGAGGCAAGACGTTGTATCATCACATAGCTCATAGTGGTGGTTTTCGATTAGAGAAACTCCCACAGAGATATTTTGTATTCTTATAAACACAGAGTTATTTTTATTTTCTTATATAAACTGAGTTATTGTTGTATTTTTCAATACACAGAGTTGTTATCCGCATGTTTTAAAAGCTTTTCTTTATATTGTATTTATATTACTGCTTTATATTGAAATGAGTTGAGTTGAATTGAGACCATGTAGGTTCTTTCAGTTCCCTTTCAAGCTTATATCTTGTTTTAGAATTCCTCTCGCATGCTCGTACATTCCATGTACTGATGTCATTTGGCCTACATCTTTTATGATGCAGATACAGGTAACCATGATTAGCATCCAGCGCTTCATTGATCCAGTTGAGCTTTAGAGTTGTTGGTGAGCCTCTTTGCTTCCGAAGGATCCCTTTTATTGCTTATTCATTTTATTTTATTAGGATGTCGTGGGTTTTGTCCCGACGTCCATCTCAGTTATTAGAGGCTTCATAGACAGTTAGATATTGTTAGTTCATGAGTCTTATCCATTTTCAGTTTTAAATGTTTAAAGACTTGAGTTGCCCTTTTTGGCCAGTTGAATGTTTCTTTTAAGACATTCTAAGTTTATTGCATGAGTTTATCTTTTGAGACTGTTTCATGTTATTTAAGTCTTTCGCTAAGTGTTAAGCCAGGCCAAGGGTTCACTTGGGGCCAACAATGGTTTTCGAGTGCCAGTCTTGCCCAGGGTGTAGGCTCGGAGCGTGACATATTAAAGGTCTCATGCCTCTACTAATGGGTGAACCTTCATATCTTGGTCCACTCGGTACTAAGTACAATCCCAACGGAAAACATGCATAATCTAGAAATAATATTAATTTGATAATATTGAGTCATTCCTGAAAAATATGATAATTTGAATTGCTCATTAAATCATGATAACATAACATAATCTGAGAAACAATTTATTTGAATGCTTCTAAATCATGATAATCATATAAACTAAATGGTACTTTATGTGAAAGCATCCTTATTCACAAAAATTTGAGTTCATGAAGCTTGCATGTGAAAATTACATAATTGCGATCATGAAAATGCTTGCATGTCATGGGTTCATAAAAATATCATTGAAAATATTGAATTATAATCAATTCATGCATAATAAGATCAATCATGAAGAAGAAATCAAAATTCAACAAGAACCCATAAGAAATCATAAAACTCTAAATTTAGGAAAATCATAAATTGAGAAATTGGAGTTCTTTGGGACTCAATGGGTGAAGAAAGACCCATTGATGAAGTTTCCACATACCTTGATAGAAATCCAAGGTGAAATCCTTCAATATAGACTTGAGATCTTGGATCCCTAGATTGCTTGAGAGAGAAGAATTGAGAGAGGGAATTGGAATTTGAGAGAATGAGAGTGAATTTGGTGGTTAAGGGTCTTAGGAATCAGTTAAATTACCCTAAATAATTCTAAAATGATATAGTATAGTTATTAAATGAGTAAAAAAGACTCAATTAACCTTGATTAAAAATTATCAAACAGGTACCACGAGACAGTCTACAAACCATAGATCCCTTTACAGGCCGTAGAAACCTATCCTTAGAAATCAGCTGAAATTCCTGAGTTTTAGAATTTGAACCATGAAACCTTTTTTATGACCCGCAATGTCCTCCACGACCCATATTGTCCATTCGTGGAATCCAATTACTGAAAT
This sequence comes from Solanum acaule, assembly GCA_036250505.1. Taxonomy (NCBI): domain Eukaryota; kingdom Viridiplantae; phylum Streptophyta; class Magnoliopsida; order Solanales; family Solanaceae; genus Solanum; species Solanum acaule. The sequence goes on from JAJOOR010007817.1 coordinate 26,165, forward strand.
TCATCAAGCTGTAACACCCCAGAAATTTTTTGAGCTAAGACTTGAACCATCCTTCGTTGTGAGTATGATTTTACTGAGGAATTAAAATTTCTTAAGTGTTAAGTTCACTAGATGTAGCACCTTGAGTTCGAAAAAGAACTAAATTGGAAATAGCAAAATCTGAAATTTTGCAAGTTATGCTTAAGTTATGAGTTTTGGGCCAACTTTAAATGATCATAACTCCTAGAACAGGATGATTTAGATATGATACAAGATACCGTGACCTTTGAATTATCTTTCCAACGCCGTCGAGTTTGCTAAGTTTCGAGGTCGGATGAGTGAGATATGGCCTTTTGAAGTTAGGCTGTCCAGTTAAGGAAAGTTAGCCGAAAATAGTAAGGGGTATTTTGGTCTTTTCCTTACCAAATCAGATTTAATTCGCTTTTAGTAAGGTTTTAAGGGTATAATCCTATTAGGTTCAGTTTTATAATCCTAAAATACGCCTAGGGTTTTAGTTGAGAGTTCAAGAAGAGAAAAGAGGAGAGGATCAAGCGTTCGTCGAGATTCTTGCGTGTTGTAGCGGATTTTCGCCATTGGTTTGATCCCTAAGAGGTATGTAAGCTTCCATAGTGTTGGGTTAGTTCACCCACACGCCAATCATGTTATTTTCAGCGAAATTTCATTCTTGAAGTTGAAAGATTAGAGTTCTTGATGAATTCTTGATAGGTGTTCTTGAAGTTCATTCTAAATCTTGTTGTATTGGGATTTTGATGATTTATTGAGATGAAATTTAGATATTTAAGTGTTTTTTTAGTAGATTAGAGTGTAATTATGTTAAGTAATCGGATCCAAGTGATTGGGGAAGAAACCGTTCGATTCTAGGCGAGTTAGGGTGGGTAAACGAGCAAAGAAATTCGTCGGGTTTTCTGGGTTGGGGCCTGGCGTGTCGCACCAGACAGAGCGCCCCAAAGTAGGCTCTGAATTTTAGGGGCTGGCGCTCCGCGCCACCCATAGCCCCAGGGTCGCCTGCCCCGTCCAGTTTGCAATCGGTTGCTCCGTTAGAGTTCTTTCGAAGGGTACCTTCACTCTTTTTTTATTCTAACTACTCTAAGCTACTTCTAAACACCTAAAATCACTCCTAACATGATCATAACCTTGAATTCATAATTCAAATTCAAGATAGAGTTAAGAGATGAGTTTTGAGAATTCTTTCGAACATTCTAAGAAAGTCCCTTTGTGTCATTTTGTGGAGTCTTCTACAACTTCTAGTAACTTGTTTCAAGACTCGAGTAAGTGAGCATGAGAGTGAGGAGAATGCATTCATGAGTCTATTTTGTCATCATGAGATCTTTCATAGCATGAACCATAACTCTTGAATTCATAATTCACATTCAAGAGAGAGTTAAGAGTAGAGTTCAAGAAAGTTTTGAGTTCAATTGTGAATCCTTGGAGATCCATAATCGATTTGTGTTAAATTTTGAGAAAGTAAGTATGAGAATGAGAAGTGTTGTATACATGAGTTCCATAATGTTATGTAGACCTATGAGTCAAGTCGTTCATGCCCATAAATTCCGCATGAACTCCAGAAGTTGAGTATCTATGAGAGGAGTAATATCTTCATGTCCTAAGTCTTAACTATTGAGTTTCTAACCCATTTGAGATTACATTCCTAATCATGGGACTATTACATGTTACCCATCAAGTCCTTGAGTTGGGTTATTCTTGTCCATAATCCCGTATGAACCCTATAATTCGAGCAGCCTTGCGACGAGAAGTATCTTTGAGTCCTTGAGTTGAGTAGTTCATGCTCATAAATTCCGCATGAACTCTCTGAGTTGAGCATTCTTGAAGTGAGTAGTATTATGGAAGTTCTTGAGTTCCAAGTATTGAGTTCTATCTACGGTTATTGAAAACCTTACATTGAGTTGTTCACGACCATAATTCGGCATGAACCATATTTTAAGAAGTCTTTTACAAACGTTTTAACTTTGTTGTAAGACTTAAGTTTTGAGTTAAGCAAAGAGTAAAGAGTAAAGAGTTGAGTTCATTTCTTCAAAAGAGTATATCGAGACTATGTGTTCCCAAAGAGTCAATGTTTTCACTTTTAAACAAGAGAGGAAACTGAGATTTCAAAAGAGCCTTTGAGCTAGTTTTTCAGTAAAGAGGAAACTATGATTTCCAAGAGGGCTTTTAAGCTAAATTTTGAGTAATTATCTCAAATCAAAGAAAGAGTTTTGTTTTTACAAACATATGAGCTAAGTATATTTTGGGAGTAGTATTGAGCACCGATATGGGGATGCGAGTTCAGGTAACTCAAGTCTCCATAAACCATGTAGCCATCATGAGTAGTAAAGGATCACACTTTTTAGATGACTCCTTAAGATGCTTTTAGCATAGACTAGTGGATCCACTTAGTGAGTTAGGTTCTATACACCCAGCAAGGTATAGGACGGTCCTTGGCAGCGTGAGGTAAAACGGTGTATCACCACTTAGGCTCATAGTAGTGGTTGTCGGTTAGAGAATCTCCCACAGAGTTTTATTGTAATTTTATATACATACTGAGTATTATTGTATTTTTTAATACATTGAGTTGCTATCTACATTTTTACAACTTTTCATAAATATTGCATCTTTTACTGTTGCATTATCCTTGAGTATTTCAAGTTAAGTATCTTATACTTGAGTACTTCTGAGTTGAGTAAGTTTGAGTAGTTTTGAGTATCCTTGAGGATACCTCTGAGTTGAATATCTTATCATTGAGTTGAACTATGTTTCTTTGAGTTGAGTGAGTTGAGAAGAGGTAAGTATGTTTCCTTTTTATCAGAGTTCAAGCTTATGTTTATGCTTTAGAATTCCTCTTACATGCTCGTACATTCCACGTACTGAGCCATTTGGCCTGCATCATAAGCTGCATCTTCTCATGATGCAGACACAGGTATTCAGGGTCATCAACAGGAGCTTCGTTGATACATCCGGAAGTTCGAGTTAGCTATGTTGAGCCTCCTTGTTTTCGGAGGATTTCATTTACTTTTTAGTTTAGTCAGGATGTCGTGGGTCTTGTCCCAACTTCCATCTTTAACAGTTAGATGCTTCATAGATAGTCAGTATAGTTGAGAAGTCTGTATCATTTATTTTGTTAAATGTTTAAAGACTTAAGTTGCCTATTTTATGGCGAGTTGAATATTATTTTTATATTTAGAGTTTTTCATTTGAGTTAAAGTTTTGTATTTCAGTTTTATGAATTTTTATTCAGTTTTTAAGCTTTTGTATGCTTGAGTTAGTCTTCCGCTTGTAGTTAGCCAGGATGTGGGTTCGCTTGGGGACCAACAATGGTTCTCGACTGCCGGTCACGTCCAGGGTGTAGGCTCGGGTCGTGACACAAGTCTTAGAAGAATGAACTACTAACCATTTCCACGACTTGTAGGCATTATTACAAGTTATAGTAACCTCTCGTAGAAGTCAATATACTGAAAATTCCCAAACCTGAAGTCTGAATTCATGAGACTAACTATGATTCATAGTTCCTTGTACGAGTCATATTGGTTGCTTGTACTTAACATCCCGAAGGTTTGAATTATTGAAGTTTCATGACTTGTTTCTACGAGCCTCTCCACAACCCGTAGATTCAACCACGACCCGTATAGACTCCTCGTAGTCACAGAACCAAAATTCTGAAATCCTAAGTATCAATTACAAATCCCTTCCATGAGCGATAAAAACTAATACAACCTGTAACACACACTTGCAAACCACAAAAATCTACAGACTTTCGATCTTTTTTACTGCACTTTTCCCTGATATGCACTAAAGGACTTTCGAGGTGTTGCAAATAGGTTGTCATATACTGAATTACTAGGACATTTTCAAAGTGCATGTTTTATATTATTCTTTGTATTTTATGGTTATTACTTTTGCTCGGTTGGTTTATTTATACCTACTGAGTATGTCTGGTTGTACTTATACTACTTTTGTTGCATAATTTCTTATGCAGATCCTGGCATTAGCTATCCACAGATATCCTAATCTAGCAAAGGCCGACATTTATTCGGAGTTATAGGGAGCTCCTTGTGTTTGAAGACTTGGTCGATCTTCGTCTATATTTCAAGTATATCTTTCTACTTGTTAGACAATTGAATTTACTATACATGGTATTTTGTTTTGTTTTGAAAAGATCTTGTAAGAGTAACACTGAGTCTTGGGATAGTTATATTTTAATATTTTTTGCTTTATTATGAAAGATTCGGGCTTTTGAGGATTATTTATATTGTTATTTAATTATTTTCGCATTTAATTTATGTTTCTGTTTATTTTTGGAAGGATTGACTTATCTGCATAGGTGTTGAGGTAGGTGACATATAGATCATAGATTTTGATTTGCAAAAAGGATAAATAATTCATATAAAAAAAATTCATTAATAGATAACTTAAGTTCCTGGGAGGGTCAAGCACTGTAAAAGAGATTAAATTCACAAAATGACTATGAGTGTTACAACATCACCCAAAAATCTCTATCTGTTATATTTTTGGCTTTTAGTTTTTCCGTATAGTATAGTAATTTTAGGATCACTTCTCTATATCTAAGAAGGTTGTACTCATATTAATAAGTCTTTGGTGTTATAGTTGTTTTCCACATTCTAATTGAATTTAGTGATAAATATTGTGTAAGACTTATTTTCACTTCTTATTTAATTTATATTTTATAATGTTTGTTAAATGATTGGTAAGTGAATAATTACCTTGCCAATCTGTGGTATTAGGATTTATGTAATCACGACCTCAATTTTTTGTTTATGAGAAAAATGTAATTCCTAATTGAATAAGCATGTCACTAGAATATTTTTGTTCCTATTTATTTTATTGATTTTAAAAATTGGCAAGCTAATCAATAGATGAAGATTTAGGTAATCTATTGTATATCTACTTTGAAAATGAAGATTAAGGCAATATAGACAAGTTATGCATAATTGCACTCACCTCCAATCTAGCTTTAAAATTATGTTGGTATCCCTCTTATGAAAGTTTTATTGCAATGATACCTCTTTAAAAGATGATTGATGGAAAAGGGAGAAACAAATCCCTTAATTAATTAAAATTTCTTTTTAAAATAAAGAACACTAAAATTGCCTAAAAAAATCAAAGTAATTGACAATCATTTATGTAGAAAACAAAAAAATTATAATTATTTTGTAATTCAATTATATATGATGATATTGCCTTTTAGTTAGTCTGTTTTTCCTCTTATTTCATACAAGAACTCCTTTATTAGAATAGTTTTCATTGAAAGTATTTTTTTTCCATGTTTCTTTTTCTATTATTTTTATTAGATTTAAAAGGCATAAATAAATTTAAAAATTAATAAAATATGTAGTGAGTATGTTTGATGATTTATATTTGTGACGATAAATTTGAGTAATTTGTATACTTTTTCAAGACTTCAATATTTTTGATAATTTTTCATTTGCAAAAAAGTAGAGAGGAGGTAATTTTATGTCATCAAACTATAAGGGAGGCTTTCATAAATTGTATATCTTGAATTCGTCAGGATATAAATTCTAGAATTTAGAAGTCAAATAACGAAAGAAATTTTCTATAAATTTGAAGATTTGGGTTGAGCATGTACTCATTCTGGTTCGAGTTTCTTGTATACATTGAGCAACAAATTATTGTATCTTTTCATTTTCTTTTGTTGTAGACATGGAATCAAAGAATTCCAATGTTGATTTAGCACCTGCAAAAGAAAAACGTGATGAGGGTGTTAAAAGCTCTCAGATGCAAAAATCTCTATTTAAGAAAGCAAATGAGCTTTCCATTTTATGTGGAATCCAGATAGCTGTAATTATTTTCTCAATCGGCCGTCAACCAATTTTATTTGGAACGCCCGATGTGGAAACGATTGTCCAACAATTTGTTGAGGCTAACCATCCAACCGCACCTCGATTTTATATAAAGATGAAAAAGAATGAAGAAGAAAAGAAGGAGACAGGAAAATCTGTTGAAGATAATATCACATATTGACTACCAGATTTTTGTCATTAATGATGTAATCAAGAGGTTCAAAAACTCTATAAATAGAGTAGTAATTGAACACTTGAAGACACACCAAAATAGAGAATCAATAGAGAGTAGAGAGACTAATCCACAAACTATTTCTTAGTTTGTGTGAAAGTAGTGTGGAATTAATATTATTGTGAGTTGTAAGAAATAAAAGAGTGTTGAGTAGTAGTCTTTTGACACTACCAAGATTTTCATCAATATTATTCTATTACTTATTCGGGTATCATATTTACCCCATTATAATATTTGATGTCATTGTTACTCTCTTCCTGTTGCTATTTAATTTGGACATTATTCTGGGTGTGATTATCATTTTGTCCAACAACGTGGTATTAGAGCCATGACAAATAATAGTCCGTTGTCCTTTCAGTACCCCCGTCTCACAAGAGAAAATTATGAAAAATGGTGTCTACGAATGAAAGTCATTCTTGGCTCTCAAGATGTTTGGGACATTGTAGACAAAGGGTATACAAAGCCTGTTAATGAGGAAACTTTGCCCTCAAATGAAAAGGAGGTCTTGTTAAAGACAAGAAAGAAAGATCAACAGGCCCTCACTTTTATCTATCAATGTTTGAGTCAATTCCCTAAATGGTCACCCAAGTTGAGAGAATTGCCTTGAAATATCATTTATGTTTCATTTAGGACAAAAATATCACTCAACTATCACTATTTTCCTCCAAATATACTTAACACTTCAAAAGCCTCACTCTCTCCTAATTGGCATGACATGTCATTAAGAATTTTTTTAAAATAATAGACTAATTTAATTCATCAAACTCATTTAACTAAAATAATGATCATATTATTTTTTAAAAAAAGAATATTAGTTTATTAAGAATAAATTTTCATACTTAAGAATCTTTTATCATAATTAAACTTTTTTATTTTTTTATGTTATGAAGAATAGGTTTTTACAACGTGCTATAATATCATCAATTTTGAATATTTATAAACACGTACATTCAAAAAAAAGTTGATACACAAATCACTCATGAATGCTAATTTACATTAATTAATCATAAATTGTATAATGAATCAATAATATTAAAGGTCAATTAACGGTTACAATAATATTAATTGTGTACTTTGAAATTCATGCGTACCATTTTATTTTATTTTTTGAAAAAATAGAAAGTGAATAATATCATATTTTTTATCCAAAAACAAATACTAAATGCCTCAAAATTCTTCTTCTATTCTAGTTGATATTTCATGTCAATAAATCATCATTTTAAAAAATAATAGACCTATGTAATTCATCAAACTTATGTCTCTACAAAACAAATATATAAATTACATGAGAATTTATGAAGATTATTAAAAAAAAAAAATCTAATTCCTTTATATATTTTTACCAAACAAAATTCAATGAAAAAACTTCTTTGTGTAATTATTACCTGGTAATTTTAAATTTCCTAAGTAAATTATTCAAAAAATTTAAGCAATTTTTTTCATAAAAATATTCAAATAAATTTGTAAGGTTGACAAAAAAGTTGGTAAGAAAGAGAAAAATATTATTTAACTTTTTTTAATTTAAATTTTTATTCTTTTATTTTATATTATATTATATTATCTTTTAACTTCTCATACAATTAAACACCAATATATATTCTTATATCATCCCAAATTCATGAAATACAAGTAATAATTAATTGAATTACCTATTTTAATTCAATAATATACATATTATATGAGATTAATATGTTGATAAATAAAGATCAAAATTTTATTTTCTAATATAAATATTATTCACTTTCTATTTTCTTTTCAAAGAAAGATATTGTAAGTATATATGGATTTCAAAGCACCCAATTAATTATTTTTTAATAGTTAATAGACCTTCAATATTATTGATCCATTATATAATATATGATTCATTGATGTAAGTTGACATTCATAAGTGATTTATATAT
>JAJOOR010007818.1:0-48844 GCA_036250505.1 Solanum acaule
CCCCCCCCCCCCCAGTAAATATTGTCTCACCATTTTCAGAGGGTTTTTTGGACATTTAGGGGTCAATTTACAAGAATTAAGTGATTTACTCAGTTTTTCGTGTGTAGGCCATGAATATTTTGGTGATTTGGCTTCCAGAAGAATATTTTGCAAAACCTCTATGGAACCTTCCGTAGTGAGTTGGGAGAGCAGTACGTAGGGGTGTGCATTCGGTTTTTCGGTTTTTGGTTTTGAAAAAGTGTAACCCAATCCAAACCAAAATAAATATGGTTTGGTTTGATTTTTCTAGGTTTGGTTATTCGATTATGTCAATAATTAGAAATATAATCAAAGTTTTATTTGCAATTTGAATAAATATATATATGAGAAGTAATAATATTAAATCTCTTAAATATACTTTCTAATAATCACAAGTAAAATGTAAAACACAATACTTAAAAGTATATCAATTATAGATGTCCAAACATAAAATATAAACTAAAACATAATGAAAGACAATAACTAAAAAGTGACAAAAGTGGTTTATATATATAATTCGGTTTTTTTGGTTCTTATTTTTCTAAATCCGAAACCAAACCAAAAAACTAAACAAAGTAAATTATAAATTGAAAAGCAAACCAAAAAACCAATCCAAATTAGAATTCGGTTAGATTTGGTTTGATTTTTCGATTTAATCCAAATAGTGCATACCCCTAGCAGTACGTACAATATCACTATTTTTAGAGTGATTTTTGCGCATTTAGGGACCAATTTACATGAATTAGGCAATTTTCAACGTTTTTCGTGTGTGTTAGCCCATAAATATTTTGGTGATATGGCTTCTCGACGAATTTTATGTTAAACCTCTATGAAACCCTCTATAGGGAGTTGAGGGAGCAGTACATACATTTTCACCCTTTTTAGAGTGATTTTTAGGCATTTAGGGGCCAATATACAAGAATTATGCGATTTTCTCAGTTTTTCGTGTGTGTTAGTTCATGAATACTTTGGTGATATGACTTTCGAACGAATGTTTTGCGAAACCTTTATGGACTCTTCATAGGGAATTGGGGGTTCAGTAAATATTATCTCATCATTTTTAGAGTGATTTTTGGGCATTTAGGGGCCAATTTACAAAAATTAGGTGATTTTCTCAATTTTTTGTGTGTTAGCCAATGAATATTTTAGTGATATGACTTTGAGACATTTTTTTTGTGAAATCTTTATGGAACCCTCGTAGGGAGTTGGGGAAATAGTACCTACAGTCTCGCCATTTTTAGAGTGTTTTTTGGGCATTTAAGAGCCAATTTACATAAATTAGCTAGGTGATTTTCTTAATTCTTCATGTGTGTTAGATCCTAAATATTTTGATGATATGACTTATAAATGAATTATTTTCTAAACCTTTATGAAACTCTCCATAGAAAATTGGAGGAGCAGTGGTGCTCTGTCAGTTATTAGACATAAACTTTCCTTCATCCTTTTATGATCCCAAACGAGGAAGCAAGAGATAAAAACATATTCTTGGTATTGAGAAACTTTTAAATCTAATAGGAGGAAAACTAAGTGTTCAATATGACATAGAACTAGTCTAAGAGAATAACATGCATGCCAATCTTTCGAAAGAATCTCAAAGTTTTACCAAATTTGAAATAAATAAAGAGCTTAGAGCATTGAAGAAAATTGGTTGATCGAATTGGCCATTCGGCCATACTATTCTTCCTTCTTCCTCTTTTTCTCTTTGTTGCTTTTAGTCTTCCTTTTTTTTTTTCTTTCGTCATCAATCAATCATTAAAATTTCAATGCTTTATTTAAAAATTTGACGTATATATCAAAAGACTCGAATATATCAAAAGACTCAAAACCTCGAGAGGATTTCATATCTAAAATTTGGAACTGCTTAGAGGAGATTTTGAGTTGGTTGGAATTGAATAGAGAAAAGTAAAATTACTTGCAATAAAATCGTTTTTGCTTCTCGGTAACCTCCTCCTTCATAATCAATCTTCCCTTTAACTATTTTTCATCATTTCCTTCTTCTTTAATTAGTGTGATAAATATTCGGAACAAATTGGTTTGATAAATAGTTGTGTATTTTCATGTATAGTTGAGCTATATTTAGTTTTTATAGTGTATCATTATGTATAGTCAATGTGTAACTCATGTATATGTATGCTATATTCTGCTTTTGAGTGTATCATAATATATAGTCAGTGTATAACTCAGGTATATGTTAGCTATATTCAGCTTTTATATGTATCATAATATATAGTTTGTGTATACTTTCTATACTTTTGACTATTTTTTATATAAATATTATTCTAAGCTAATTATATTATTGTATATATTCAGAACCATCCCAACTTTTATTCATAGTCAGTAAAAATAAACATTGACTCATAGTCGAAGATCAACCAGAATTATAGTAGATAATAAGGTCACAATGACCGAGCATTAGCATATTTAAACGCATTCAAATTCACTAGGCAACAACATAATCAGATAAAAAGATTGCAATGATCCAACTTTAGATAGTAGGGTTTGAACCCTCAACAATAGCGTGTAAAGCATTTCCATGATCCCTTCCTTATCTCTGAACAATCAATCAATTTTATTAGAGGATTCACAAGTTAATATACACATATATTTATTTAACCTTCTAATATAAATATAGGGACTGTGGAAAAGTTACTGAGTTCGTCTGAACCCACAAACCCCACTTAGCTCCGCATCTGAGTTCAGGGATGCAGACAGTTATGTATTGTACAACCTTATTCTCGTATTGTTAGTAGCTCTTGTACTGGTGACACTGTAGACACATAACTTTTATTGGATTTAATTCATACGAAATTTGAATTAAATCCATGTGCATTTGGGTTGAATGAATAATTTGGGTTTTACAAATGATTAAGTCCACCTTATTGAGTTCAAGTCCACTATTCATTCTACCTTGAAGCCCAAACCCATGCCACCTGTCACAATGACTAGGCCTCCAAGACCAACAAAGCGATGCCACGTGTCTAAATGAGGTGGTAGTCCCAGTCAAATTCACCAAGTGTCAAAATGACATTCTTTGGCCAATCACAAGCAACCTTGTCCACTCCTTACAAGTATAAATAAGAGATAGACATGACATTCAAAGGGGGAAGACAATTCTAAGAAGACTTTAACAAGCATTCTGCAAGGATTGGAAAAAGCTACAACACCAACTACACAGCTCTTCGAAGGAGTGGTCAACAGAGTTCTTTCCAGAGATCGACTTGAAACGACAAAGTGCTTCCTGACATTTTCGGAGATAAAATACATCTCAAGGAGGTACAAATTATCCTACATTCGAGAAATACGATATTGAAGCCCTCGAATCACGGAGAAGTTCAGAAGAGAAGAATCAAGAGAACAAATTTTCCTTTTAGGTGAAGTTAAAGCATTTATGGTAATACTTTGTCTTTCCTTTTAGAAAAAAATAAACTTCAAATAATGTAAAAAAATCAAGACAAAATCCTGACATTAACTTCTCTTTGCATTCGAGAACTTTGACAAGTTCTTCAAGACACCAACTAGAGGAAGCATAATATTTGGAGAAAACAACAATAGAAACTCTAGACTCTTCAATTGCTTTCTCAAGTTTAGTTGAAGCGACTTCATCCTTTCTCAATTCCTCATCATCTATGAAGGTATTAATTCCGATTCGACGCAATCTGAAATAAAGATGACATGTGAATGTTTTTCGAGTGTCTTCACATCTGAAACTTAGAAATACATCATAAGAGAAGCCGGAAGAGGTAGATAGTTGTTGAATAAATGGAATATCCATTGATAAAAGTTCTAATGAGAATGGAAGAATGAAGAAAGAGGAGAAAAAGTCGAAGCTAGGCTATATACATAACAAAAATTCAAATAGTCCAATATTTTTGTATTTTGAAAAAAAGGGGCGATTTTGATTTGGTAGGGTGCGTAAAAAAGGAAACTTACATAAATCTCATTAGTTTAAGAGTTAATTACTTAGATACACTCTAATTTATATTATTACATATCTTACCAGATTTTGATGCGTTCAGATATGTCTAGATATATGTGTCTCAGGATACATGGGGTCAAATTTGTTCAAGATACATTATATCCAAGTGGATTTGCATGTATCTGAGATACATAACATATCTCACTCACCTCCCTCACTTTTCTCTCATCTCGCTCGCCACTCTCCTATATATATGGTATCCAGATAAATGTGAATGACACCAGATATTTAATAGTATAAATACATATATATAAGTTTATTTGATAGCATAAATACATATATATAAGTGTATCCTTTTCAATATATGGTAGAAAACTCTTAATTAGTGATAAGATAAATAATATTTTAAAAGTATAAATAATATATATATATGGTAGCGAAGCATATCTAATTACGTAGTTTCTCATGTAAAGAAACTAAGGAGAGGGAAGGTTTCCAGGATATTTTTTAGGTCAATGCTACATATTTGGGTGTTTGAGAAAGGGACCGTTGCAGCTTAAAAGTTTTATTTGGAGTTAACTGATCTGAACAAGGTTATAAATATAATAAAATATAGTATTTTATTTGGAAGCATCTAATTGAGTTTCATAAATGCTTTATAACCTTGATCAGAGTTAATTAAAATCTAATTGTTGGCCAGCTATAAAAATATCTAGTACTATACCACAAAGAGTTAATGGTATGTCCTCTTTTGTATCCATTCAGTTGCCAGTAGGAGACATTATTATGTGTTGAAACTAGGACTATTATGTAAATATATATATCTTGGAGTAGGGGTCAAGTATTAGTCCTAAGTCTACTATAATTCTACTTGTCAACAAAGTAATAGTTGTATCTATATATACCTCTATTATGAGATGAATAAACGATGCGAAAGGAAAAATATTCTCTAAACCTAAAAGCCTACATGGTATTAGAGCAATCAGATTCATAGAAAAAAATTTGAATCCCCAACCTCTTTTTTTCCAAGATGGGCGATACTACACCTTCCTCTGGCACAACGACAAACTCTACCTCAATTATAGTTCAACAAGACAACTCGCCCTTTCCAACGGGAGTTATCCTTGATGAAACGAATTTCTCATTATGGTCTCAATTGATGGAGATGTGTATCGGAGCTCGAAACAAGGTTTGGTTACCTTACCGGTGAAGCAAAGAAACCCAAACAAACTAACTCGGGTTATGCAATATGGATTAGAGAAAATCATAAGGTGAAGAGCTGGTTGATTGACTTGATGAGTCCCACCCTGATGCAGCGATTTATCAGGCTTTCCACGACAAAGAAAATTTGGGAAGCAATTGCCAAAACGTTCTATGATGGTTCTGATGAAACCCGATTGTTTGAACTAAATAAAAAATCCTTCACCACTATGCAGAATGGAAAACCCTTGTCCACGTACTATAACAAATTGGTTGCTATTTTTCAGGAAATTGATCACCGAACAAATACACATGATGGATCTGTTGAGGGTATTCTTCAGATGCATTCTATGATGGCAAGGCTATGAGTTCATATATTTCTCAATGTACTTGGGGCAAAAATTGATCAAGTTCATGGTGAGATTTTAAGAATGGATCCAAAGCTTGACCTTGAAAGTACATATGCTTATGTATGAAGAGAAGCTCAACAGACGCAGACTATGGGCAGTGCTTGGCTAATTCCTGAGAGTTCTGCCATGGCTGTCCATCGTAGCAGTTCTATTAATGGTCGAACTAATCAGTCATCTGGTAAGCATACTAATCTTATTAGTAGCCATTGTGGTGAATCAGGACACTCAAAACAATGATGCTAAGAGATCATTGGCTATCCAGATTTATGGGATTTCTCGAAGAAACCTCGCAAAGTCATTCCAAACAGAGTTGTAGCCACGACTACATCAGGAACCAATCAATGATGGTAAAATAGAACCTCGTGTCAATATGACGCAACCATGTATTACCGGTAATAACAATGTTAATGTTAATGTTACTGCACTTTCTACTAATAATACTTGGATTATAGATAGTGGAGCATCTGATCACACGACCAAAGACCCAAGCAAATTACAATCATTAAAATCATCTTCTCAGCCCATTATTTCTACTGCTAATGGTGGTACTTCTCCAGTTATCGGAGAAGGACCAGTTGTCTTAACATATGCTTTAAGACTTGACACTGTTTTGGTTGTACCTACTCTAGATCTTAATCTTCTATCTGTTAGCCAAGTTACCTCCTCTCTCAATTGCACTGTAACCTTTTGGCCTCTTTTTTGTATCTTTCTGGACATTCTGACTCAGGGGACTCTGGTTATGGTGTTAAGCGACACAATCTCTATTTTCTGGAATTGACTAAAGGCCAAGAGAAGAAATTCAGCCATGCATTCCGCACATATGGGGTTGAGAAAGCACGGGACAATGTATGGTTATGACATATAAGGCTCGAACATATCTCATTTGGTTATCTTCAGAAACTCAAACCAGATTTGTTTTTAGGTTTAGATAGCTCAGTTTTTTATTGTGACATTTTGTGAATTAGCGAAAAATCATCGTGTTCTATATTTACCAAGTTTGAATAAATGTTCTGAACCTTTTGTTGTTATACATTCTGATATATGGGTCCCTGTGAAAGTTGAAACTTTGTCTCAAGCTCGTTATTTTATTACTTTCATAAATGAATGTACTATGATTACATGGATATCATTACTTCGAAAGAAGAGTGATGCGTATATTAGCGACAACTATTAGCGACAAATCTGTGTTTGGCAATTTGACAATGCTATGGAATTTATGCAATCTACTATTGACGAATACCTTTGGCAACGAGGTATATGTCATCAAACATCCTGCACATACACACCACAACAAAATGGCCTAGTAGAAAGAAAAAATAGACAGATTATGGAGATTTTTCGTGCATCTCTCTTTGGCATGAATATGCCAACTATTTATTGGGGGAGGCGGTTAAGTCTGCGGCTTATCTTATTAATCGGGTTCCATCTCGAGTCATTAATTTTGAGACTCCGCAAAAAAGCTCCATTCTCTTTGTTCTCTTCCGCATCTACCAAACTTAGAGCCAAGGGTGTTTGGTTGCACAGTATACACTCACATTCCTAAAGCTCTACGAGGAAAATTGGATCTATGTGTAAGACTGTGTGTGTTTGTTGGCTATTCGGAATTTCAGAAAGGATGCCGGTGTTATGATCCACAAAATAAGAGACTATATGTTACTCTTAATACATCTTTCCATAAGTCAGAATTATATTATAAAGGTGGATTTACACCCTCATCTCTTCAGAGGGAGAATGACATAGAAGAGACTAGGATGAATGGAGGTTTAGGGGGAGAAACTGAGTTCTTGGAATTAGAAGCTCACGAGAAAATATTAAATGCACATTCTAATATCTCGGAACAAGACTTTATCACACATGAAGACAATGAAAGAATCAAGGAAGAAGGATATAACAATAAGGAAGTCGCAAATGAAGACAATGAATGAATTATTCCAAAAAGTACAACAATCACTCCATTAACCAATAAGTCCTCTAAGTATGTTCTACTTGATCATATACCTCAGGTACCTCTTAATAACTCTTCAAATGAACTTGAAACAATGTTTAATGATTCTCATTCTCCTACTTCCCGTTATCCAATCAGAAAAAATAAAGGTATACTGAGAATACAATATGAACCTAATCTTAATGCCAATTCAAAATATCATATTAGAAATTATTCCTCCACCAAAAGATTATCAACCTCATTTGCTCTAACTGTTAATCAATTGTCCAAAGTATATATTCCTAGTGGTGTGCAGGAAGCATTAAGAGAATCACAATGGAGAAAAGCGATGAATGAAGAAATGGAGGCCTTGCAGAGAAATCAAACTTGGGAATTGGTTCCGCTACCCGAAGGAAAGAGGAATGTCAAGTGTAAATGGGTGTATACTGTAAAGCTTAAAGCAGATTGAAGTATTGATAGGTATAAGGCGAGGTTGGTAGCAAAATGATACACGCATAAATATGGAGTGGACTATCAGGAAACATTTGCACAAGTAGCTAAACTTAATACTATTCATATCCTTATATTAATTGCAGCAATAAAGATTGGCCATTGCGACAATTTGATATAAAAAATGCATTCTTAAATGATGCCTTGGAGGAAGATGTTTACATGGATTTTCCACCAGGAATAATGCAGGAGCACACTTACAGAAACAAGGTATGCAGATTAAAGAAGGCATTATATGGGTTAAAACAGTTACCATGGGCATGGTTTGGACGTTTCACATCTGCAATGACATCGGTGGGTTATAAACAGAGTAACTCTGATCATACTTTGTTTATCAAACACAACGAAGGGAAGGTAACATCGTTGATTGTATATGTTGATGACATGGTCCTGACATGAAATGATTCCAATGAAATGGATCAACTTCAGAAGTTTTTAGCATAAAAAATTGAAATGAAAGACCTAGGACAATTTTAATATTTCCTAGGCATTGAAGTATCAAGGTCAAGACAGGGAATTTCCCTTTCTCAGAGAAAATATGTACTAGACTTGTTAATGGAGATAGGGATGCTAGCATGCAAGCCAATTGATACACCTATGGAGACAAACCACAAACTTGGAAACTCTTCGGGAGAGAAAATAAAAGATGTAGGCAGATATCAACGTGTAGTAGGAAAGTTAATCTATCTGACTCACACAAGGCCAAACATCACATATGTTGTAAGTGTTGTGAGTCAATTCATGTAGAACCCAACAGAAGATCATATGGAAGTTGTCTATAGAATTTAGCGATACTTGAAGAGTGCTCCAAGAAAATGACTGTTGTTCTTGAAGAATGAAAAAATTGTCACCGAAGGCTACACAAATGCAGATTGGGCAGGAGATCTCTTGACCAGGAAATCAACCTCGGGTTATCTCACTTTTGTCGAAGGCAATCTTGTCACGTGGAGAAGTAAGAAGCAAAAGGTTGTCACGAGGTCTGGTGCAGAAGAAAAATTTCGAGGGATGGCCAATGGCTTGTGTGAGCTACTATGGATTAAATATGTTCTGAAGGATCTTGGAATTAAATATACAGGACCTATGAACTTATTCTGTGATAACAAAGTCGCAATTCAAATAGCACAGAACCATGTTCAACATGATCAGACTAAGCATGTTGAAATTGATCGACACTTCATTAAGGACAAGTTAGATCAAAAGATTATACATTTTCCATTTGTCAAGTATGAAAGTCACCTGGCAGATGTACTCACCAAGGTTGTATCAGGGAAGGTCTTCCACGAGATGATTGGCAAGTTGGGCATGATAGACATATATGCACCGCCTTGAGGGGGAGTGTTGAAACTAGGACTGTTATGTAAAATATATATATATATATATCTTGAAGTAAGGGTCAAGTATTAGTCCTAAGTCTACTCTAATTCTACTTGTCAACAAAGTATTAGTTGTATCTATATATACCTCTATTATGAGATGAATAAACGATGTGAAAGGAAATATATTCTCTAAACCTAAAAGCCTACATTATGTGAATTAAGATATTTGAGAATCATGAAATTTTTATGTATAGCTACTCAAGCTATGATATACAGAATAATGCAAGATAAATGAACAAATCTTCAGCAGGCAAGATACCAAGAATTGTTTATCATGTGATCAAATGGAACAACTTTGTTGTTGAACTGGCTTATCATCAGCTTTCGTAGTCCACGATATAAGAACTTGGAGACTGTCACATCCTGTGTTTTCTTCTATTTCTTTTTTAATATTCATAGCTGAAACCACAAGAGAGACCCTGTAGTTAACCAATTCAATGAGTTGCAGTGTTGGCATATCGACAAAGCAATGAGGGATCTCCTTGAAGTTTTGACAATATTTTAGTACTAGTTTCTCAAGCATAGGAATAGATGTCTTTGAAGCATTCCATTCTTCCATTGACACAACGTTAAATGAAAAGTATTTGAGTGCTGAGAACACGACATCTGTGACATCCCAACAGTGCCCTAATTCAGGTACATATTTAATGTGGTGTCTGAGTTTTGGGAACCTCCACCAAAACCTTTGGATTTATATTAGTCAAGCGTATACTATTCAGAAGCCTCCCCGAGAACATCGAATTCATATTATTCAAGGGTATAAAACAAGTGTGAAATGTCTTCATGTTCTCCAATATAGTTGTTGAAGTTTCTTCAAGAATTCCTTGGTCATTGTCTTCCCATACAAAGGAAAAAGAGCATATATTCACATGTCTTAGCTTCGTCATTTCCCATAAAGTAGCAACCTTTAGGTGTAACTTCTTTCTCTATCGGAGCTGTAGAGTTTGGAGATAATGTAGGTGTGATATCCACTTGAATTTAAATTGTTCGACATATAGTGCAAGGTACTTCAACTGAGTTACCGACTGAATTTCAGTAGCCCATAATTTTGGCAATTCCACATCACAAATATATATGCATAACCGTAAGTCCTTGGAATATTGCAAATGTTGATACAGATTGTATGGCACTACAAGCTGCATAAACTTTTATTCTGTAAGTTTTCTCAAGCAAAACTCACGCACTACATTGATTTCCCTTCCAAAGACCATTATAATAAGTAGATTATTCAAGCAAATTCTCGATGCTTCCTTCATGTTCTGTGTTTCCGCATTCAATACAAACTCTTCAGCCATTCACAACTTCAGCAAATCATACACTGGAATCTTATGGTCTTCCGGAAACAACCCCATATAAAAAAGGCAAGGCTTTACGTGGTTTTCTAAATTGTTCAAAACTATGCTTCTGGAAGCAACAATCTAACTGTCATAGAGTTAATAGCTCTCTCATAGTATCACCTATAATAAAAGGAAACAACATTAACAATCTTCATAATTTAGAGGGAAAACCCAAAAATGAACCAATGTCACATGTGAAATCTTGTGTGTGTTTTTATGAATGTGGTGTCTGGATCTATTGGAGTCACGCAATGAGAATGTCAAAAATACAGTTATAGCAGTTAGTAGTAGGTTAGGAGTCAGAAAAGTTGATAGGCTGATTGTTAAGTAGTTACAACTAGTTGTAGCTGCAAAGTGTGAAGTTGTACATCAACGTAATTCCTATAAATAGGAAATGTAAACGTGATCAAAGTAAGTATCAATAATATCCCTTCTCTTCTTCTTCTAGATTCTTCCATTTTAGATAGCTCTCTCTCAAATAGAGTTGCAGATATCTGCAACAATAGAGCTTAGCTCCATGATTCTATGAAATTTATTATGGTATCAGAGCAGAAGAGACTAGGACTAAATAGTTTTCATTGTATCTTTTCCGCAAAGTAATTTCTCAACTCAGATCATAGCCATGGCAGAGCTCACTATAGCAACGCTTGGACACAATCATCCACTCTATTTGCAACCTTCAGACACACCTGGTGTAGCATTGATTACAACCAAACTTACAGGACATGAGAATTATGGTCTTTGGAGTATATCGATGAGGCTAGCATTGTTGGTAAAGAACAAAGTAGGTTTCATAAATGGAACTTGCGTGAAAAACATGCACAAGGATGAATTGGCAGTTCAATGGGAAAGGTGTAATGCAGTAGTTCTCTCGTGGATTAGCAGCACAGTAACATGCAATCTATTGACTATAATAGTGTATGCATCTAATGCCAAACGTGTATGGGAAGATTTCAAAGAAAGATTTGATAAATCTAACCTTACTAGGATTTATCAGCTCTGGACAGAGGTGGCTCCATTAAACCAGGGTACAGATTTAGTGACAAATTACTACTCGAAATTGAGGGATCTATAGTATCAGGTCGATATGTTGGTGCCCTCTCTTTCATGTGAATGCTCTGGATCTTAGTCCTATATTGAGCATCTACATCAACAAAGGTTGATGATGCTCTTAATGAGGCTAAATGAGTCTTTCAATCATGTGAGAAGTGACTTTCTACTTAAAACCAAGGTTCCTAGTATCAATCAGGCTTATGCAACTGTAGTTCAGGAGGAAAGCCAAAGAAGTTTAGGGGTAGTGGACTCAAACAAAGAGCCACTTACTATGATGGCAGGAAGAGGACAAGGATTCAGAGAAAAAAAGGTGTTTCCAGGCACTGCTGCATGTGAGATCTGTGGTTACAAAAATCATGTGACAGAGAAATGCCACAAATTAGTAGGTTATCCTTCTGACTTCAAGAGCAAGAGGAAGCAGCCAGGAGCAAGTGGATCTTACCAGAACAACAATGATATATACTTTAAAATCAGTTGGATCTTATAATAATAATAGATCTTATCAGAACAACAATGGCATTTTCATGCCCTATGCCAATAGTACTTCAGCAGATGTACGAAAGTAGGACTATGAATTCACAGAGGAAGATCACAATCAAGTGAGGGATATGTTGTACAACAAGGAAACAAATGATTGCAAGACAAATTTGACAGGTAATGTCTCTTTAGGTACTAAATTAACTGCATATGACTGGATAATAGATTCAAGAGCTACTCATCATGTAGCTTCATATGAGGAGCTAATGCATGAATTGAAATGTACAATGAGTGAACATACTAGTACAGTTCAACTGCTAACATGAAGTAAGGCTCAAATAAAACAAACAGGCAGTTCAATCATTTTTGGAAACCTAACAGTGAAGTATGTACTTCGTGTACTTGAATTCAAATTCAATTTACTCTTAGTGGCTAAACTTACCAAGGAATTATCATGTAGTATGAGTTTCTTTTCTCACTTTTGTGTGTTGCATGAACTCTACAATGGCAGGGTGATTGGGATTGGTAAGGAATTCAATGGCCTATTGATGTAATTCCTATAAGGGAATCACACTAAAATGCGGAAATCAAAGACGAAAATTAAAGATCGATAGATAGACACAAATAGAGGAAACAAAAAGAAACCAAAGGGTATATTAAACCAAATGACCTCGATCCGCTAATCCTACAATAAGCACCTAACTCTTACGAAGACCTCAAGGGAATTAATATCCCAAGCAACCAACGTTTCTAACAAAAGACAACAAAAGCTTAACCAAGCTCTCAAACACTCAAACATGAGTTTTCAGTTTTCAACATTCAAAATAATCTAAGTCTAAATTGAACCCAAACTAGCTATTTATAGTTTTAGGATAAAAGTGACCCGAAGTGCCAAAGGGTAAGCCAAGTCGGGCTCGCCAAGTGGCTTGGGTGATGCACCAATAGGTCAGCGAGTTTTCCTGCGTGGTCTTCAGCCATTGCCACGTTCTAGAACTTTAGGCGAATTGTGACCATCGCCTAGTCCCTTGCCAAGTGGGTCCTACTTGCCAAAAGGACCCCATGCGATCTTCAAGGTCTGAAATCCCTTGTTTTCCATTAATACCATCTCGAGGACCTCCATCTTCATGAATAACCCTTGCATCCTTTGAAGGTACTGAGCTTGGCTTCTAGTAAATGGCCTTGATGAAATCTATATTGCATCATTCTCTCGTTTTTGAAAAGAATTTGTCCTCAAATTCGACGGATCATCATCACCAACAATTGGGAAAGGGGACAGGTCGCACACATTGAAAGTGTTGTGCACTTGATATTCCGGGGGAAGGGCAACCTTGTAGGCGTTGTTGTTAAGCCGCTCAAGTACTGGAAATGGTCCGTCACCTCTCGACATCAGCTTTGTCTTGTGACAGGTTGTGAATCGCTCCTTGCGAAAGTGTATCCACACCCAATCACCTGGTTCAAACACGATCCTCTTACGACCCTTGTTAGCCTTTTTAGCTACATCTTGGTTCTTCTTCTCTAGGTGCAGTCGCACCTTTTCATGAAGCTTTTTCATGTCTTCAATTTGCTTACTCCCATCTAAGCTTAACACAACATCTTAAGAAAGAGGAGTGAGATCTAAGGGGGTTAAGGGGTTAAAACCATAAACTCAAATGGAGTCTTGCCAATAGTACTATGAATAACTTGATTATATGCAAACTCAACTAAAGGCAAATGTTCCTCCCACGAGGCCAACTTTCCATGCACAACGGCACGAAGCATAGAACCTAAGGTCCTATTCACAACTTCAGTTTGACCAATAGTTTGTGGGTGACAAGAAGTTGAGAACAACAACTTAATACCAAGTCTGCCCCACAATTCCTTCCAAAAGTGACTAAGAAATTTTGGATCCCTATCACTTACAATGGTTTGAGGAATTCCATGCAATTTAACAACATGCTCAACAAACAAAGATGCTACATTGAAAGCATCATCACATTTATGAGCCATCTTTGAAAATCAATCGACAATAACAAAGATGCTATCTCTAGCTCTTTTGGTCCTTGGCAAACCCAAAACGAAGTCCATTAAAATATCAAGCCAAGGTCTTCGAAAGGTGGGGAGTGGAGTGTATAAACCATGGGGAAGGAGGCGTGACTTAGCAAGTTGACATTCAACATATTGACCACAAATTTGAACATCTCTATGCATTTTAGGCCAATAGAATTGCTCCTCAAGAATTCCCCTAGTTTTGTCAATACCAAAATGACACATTAAACCCCCATCATATGTCTCCCTCACAAATAGTTCTCTCCAAGAGTTCATGGGCACACAAAGTCTCTTGCCATCGAACAAGAAACCAGCAAACTTGGAATAGGGAGTAGAAGAACTATCCTTCATCCCCCTTTCCCTCTCTTATTTCTCACAATCTTTGAAGATTTGAGAAAATTCAGGATCCTTGGGATACAATGCCTTCAAGCATTCAAAGCCAATCAATTTAGAAGATAAAGTATTTATCAACACGTGTTTTTTAGACAAGGCATCGACCACCACATTTTCCTTTCCCTTTTTGTATTGGATTACATAAGGGAAAGTTTCAAGGAATTCAATCCATTTGGCGTGCCTTTTGTTCAGCTTTCCTTGGGCCCGAATATGCTTTAGGGACTCATGATCAGTCCTAATGACAAATTCCTTGGGCCACAAGTAGTGTTGCCAATTACCTGAACCCCTAATCAAGGCATACAATTCAAGATCATAAGTGAAATAATTTAAAGTAGAACCTTTTCGCTTTTCACTAAAATAAGCAATGGGTTTTTGGTCTTGCATTAAGACGGCTACAATGCCTACTTTACTAGCATCACATTCCACTTCAAAAATTTTATCAAAATCAGGTAATTGCAACAAAGGAGCGAAAATAAGCATGAATTTTCAAGCCTCGAAAGCTTTGGCTTGTTCCTCTCCCCACTTAAAAGGTTTATCCTTTCGGATTACCTTTGTCAAGGGGGTTGCTATGGTACTAAAACCTTTGACAAATTGCCCATAAAAACTAGCCAACCCATGAAAGCTTCTAACATCGCTTATGGATTTCGGAATTGGCCAATTCTTAATAGCCTCAATTTTAGACTCATCAACTTCAAGCCCTCTTGAACTCACAACAAAACCCAAGAAAACAACTTCATCAACATAAAATGAACACTTATCAAGATTAGCATAAAGTTGTTCCTTCCTAAGCACATCAAACATACATCTCAAATGTTCAACATGATCATGCATGGTCTTGCTATAAATCAAGATATCATCAAAATAGACAACCACAAATTTCCCTATAAAGGGTTTAATCGCATGATTCATGAGACATATAAAGGTACTAGGAGCATTAGTGAGACCAAAGGGCATCACCAACCATTCATATAGACCAAACATGGTCTTGAATGCGGTTCTCCATTTATCACCTGGGTTTATCCGGATTTGATGATACTCACTCCTAAGATCAATCTTTGAAAACACACAAGAGCCATTCAATTGATCGAGCATATCATCTAACCTAGGAATAGGATGACGATACTTTACCGTAATTTTGTTGATGGCTCGACAATCAACGTACATACGCCATATTCCATCTTTCTTTGGAACCAATAGAATCGGCACGACACATGGACTCATACTCTCATTCACATAACATTTGTTGGGGAGTTCCTCAATTTTCCCTTGAAGTTCCTTGGTGTCCTCCGGATTGCTTCGATAAGTCAACTTGTTTGGCAATTGTGATCCCGGCGCAAAATCAATTTGGTACTCAATTCCCCTAAGAAAGGGCAATCCACTTAGACGCTCCTTAGGAAAGATATCTTCATAGTCCTGCAAAAGAAAAGAAATAAAATTAGGAGGAGAAGAATGAGATTGGTTAGTTTGTAGCACATGATCCCTATGTGTGATAAGGATCAAAGAACTCTTTGACTCAATTTCCTCCCTTATCTCTTTGTAATTAGCCAACAATACTTGGGCATTTCCTTTCAACTTCCTCATCTTCTCCTCTTCTTGGCTCTCGGCCTTCACATGTTTCTTTTCACACTTCTTCTTCTCCCTCGACTCACTTATCCTTTGATATACATTATTGACTTGAGAGGATGACATTGGGTGAAGAACCTACTTGTGATCATTCAACACAAGTGAATACTTGTTGGTTCTCCCATCATGTTTGGTTGAACGATCATGTTGCCAAGGCCTATCAAGTAGCACATGACAAGCTTGCATTGGGACCACATCACATAGAACCTCATCTTGATACTTCCCAATCTTGAACTGAATCATCACTTGCCGATGCACCCTCAATTCTCCACACTCACTCAACCATTGGAGTTTGTAAGGTGTAGCATGCTTGGTGGTATGAAGTTTCAAGAATTCCACTAAATCGGTGCTAGCAACATTTGCACAACTCCCACTATCAATGATTAAGGAACACACATTATCCTTGATGAAACATTTGGAGTGAAATATATTCTCTCTTTGGCTCAGATCATCCATGGCTTTACTAATCATTGCTCGCCTCACCATCCTCATAGTACCCGCCAAGAGAAAAGCCATGGAGAGAGTGTCGTTCCTTTATATGTGGTGAGGCGAACAATTATTAGTAAAGCCATGGATGATTCGAGCCAAAGAGAGAACCTATTTCACTCCAAATACTTCATCAAGGATTGTGTGTGTTCCTTAATCATTGATAGTGGGAGTTGTGCAAATGTTGCTAGCACCGCTTTAGTGGAATTCTTGAAACTTCTTACCACTAAGCATGCTACACCTTACAAGCTCCAATGGTTGAGTGAGTGTGGAGTATTAAGGGTGCATCGACAAGTGATGATTAAGTTTAAGATTGGGAAGTATCAAGATAAGGTTATATGTGATGTGGTCCCAATGCAAGCTTGTCATGTGCTACTCGATAGGCCTTGACAACATGATCGTTCAACCAAATATGATGGGAGAATCAATAAGTATTCACTTGTGTTGATTGATCACAAGTATGTTCTTCACCCTATGTCACCCTCTCAAGTCAATGATGTATATCAAAGAATGAGTGAGTCGAGGGAGAAGAAGAAGTGTGAAGAGGAACATGTGGAGGCTGAGAGCCAAGAAGAAGAGAAAAGGAAGAAGTTGAAAGGAAAGGCCCAAGTATTGTTGGCTAATTACAAAGAGATAAGGAAAGAATTGAGTCCAATAGTTCTTTGATCCTTATCACACATAGGGATCATGTGCTACAAAGTAATTAATCTCATTATTTTTACCTCCCAATTCTATTTCCTTTCTTTTGCAAGACTATGAGGATGTCTTCCCTAAGGAGCTTCTAAGTGGATTGCCTCCTCTTCGGGGAATTGAGAACCAAATTGATTTTGTGCCTGGATCCCAATTGCCAAACAAGCCGGCTTATCGAAGCAATCCGGAGGACACCAAGGAGCTTCAAAGGCAAGTTGAGAAACTCCTCAAAAGAGGTTATGTGAAGGAGAGTATGAGTCCATGTATCGTTTCGGTTCTATTGGTTCCAAAGAAAGATGGAACATGGTGCATGTGTGTTGATTGTCGAGCCATCAATAAAATTACGATAAAGTATCGTCATCCTATTCCTAGGTTAGATGATATACTTGATCAATTGAATGACTCTTTTGTGTTTTCAAAAATTGATCATAGGAGTGGGTATCATCAAATCTGGATGAACCTCGGTGATTGATAGAAAACCGCATTCAAGACCAAGTTTGGTCTATATGAATGGTTTGTGATGCCCTTTGGTCTCACTAATGCTCCTAGTACCTCTATGCATCTCATGAATCATGCGATGAAACCCTTTTATAGGGAAATTTGTAGTGGTCTATTTTGATGATATCTTGATTTATAGCAAGACCATGCATGATCATGTTGAGCATTTGAGATGTGTGTTTGATGTGCTTAAGAAGGAACAACTTTATGCTAATCTTGATAAGTGTTCATTTTATGTTGATGAAGTTGTCTTCTTGGGTTTGTTGTGAGTTTAAGAGGGGTTGAATTTTATGATTCTAAAATTGAGGCTATTAAGAATTGGCCAATACCAAAATCCATAAGCGATGTTAGAAGCTTTCATGGGTTGGCTAGTTTTTATAAGCGATTTTTCAAAGGTTTTAGTACCATAGCAGCCCCCTTGATAGAGGTAATCAGAAAGGATAAACCTTTTAAGTGGGGAGAGGAACAAGCCAATGCTTTCGAGGCTTTAAAATTCATGCTTAGTTTCGCTCCTTTGTTGCAATTATCTGATTTTGATAAAAATGTTTGAAGTGGAATATGATGCTAGTAAAGTAGGCATTGGAGTAGTCTTAATACAAGACACAAAATCCCATTACTTATTTTTCTGAAAAGCTAAAATGTGCTACTTTGAATTATTCCACTTATGATCTTGAATTGTATGCCTTGATTAGGGCTTTGGGTAATTGGCAATACTACTTGTGGCCCAAGGAATTTGTCATTAGGATTGATCATGAGTCCCTAAAGCATATTCGGGCCCAAGGAAAGTTGAACGAAAGGCACGCCAAATGGATTGAATTCCTTGAAACTTTCCCTTATGTAATCCAATACAAAAAGGGAAAGGAAAATGTGGTGGTCGATGCCCTGTCTAGAAAATATGTGTTGATAAATACTTTGTCTTCCAAATTGATTGGCTTTGAATGCTTGAAGGCATTGTATCCCAAGGATCTCGAATTTTCTCAAATCTTCAAAGATTGTGAGAAATGGGAGAGGGAAAGGGGGATGAGGGATAGTTCTTCTACTCTCTATTCCAAATTTGATGGTTTCTTGTTCAAAGGCAAGAGATTTTGTGTGCCCACGAGCTCTTGGAAAGAGCTATTTGTGAGGGAGGCACATGATGGGGGTTTAATGGGTCATTTTGGTATTGACAAAACTAGGGGAATTCTTGAGGAGCAATTCTATTAGCCTAAAATGCATAGAGATGTTGTTCGAATTTGTGGTCAATGTGTTGATGTTGACGTGCTAAGTCACTCCTCCTTCCTCATGGTTTATACACTCCACTCCCCACCCCTTGAACACCTTGGCTTGATATTTCAGTGGACTTCATTTTGGGTTAGCCAATGACCAAAAGAGCTAGAGATAGCATCTTTGTTGTTGTCGATTGATTTTTACCGATGGCTCATTTCATTCCATGTCATAAATGTGATTATGCTTCCAATGTAGTATCTTTGTTTGTTGAGCATGTTGTTCAATTGCATGGAATTCCTCAAACTATTGTAAGTGATAGGGATCCAAAATTCCTTAGTCACTTTTGGAAGGAATTGTGGGGCAAACTTGGTACTAAGTTGTTGTTCTCAACTTCTTGTCACCCACAAACTGATGGCCAAACTGAAGTTGTGAATAGAACCTTGGGTTCTATGCTTCGTGCCGTCGTGCATGGAAAGTTGGCCTCGTGGGAGGAACATTTGCCTTTAGTTGAGTTTGCATATAATCGAGTTATTCATAGTACTATTGGCATGACTCCATTTGAAGTGGTTTATGGCTTTAACCCCTAACCCAGTAGATCTTACTCCTCTTTCTCAAGATGTTGTGTTAAGCTTAGATGGGAGTAAGAGAGCTAAAGCCATGAAGAAGCTTCATGAAAAAGTGTGACTACACCTTGAGAAGAATAACCAAGATGTAGCCAAAAAGGCTAACAAGGGACGTAAGAGGATTGTGTTTGAACCTAATGATTGGGTGTGGGTACACTTTCGCAAGGAGTGATTCCCCACCCATCGCAAAACGAAGCTGATGTCGAGAGGTGATGGACCATTTCCAGTGCTTGAGCGGCTCAACGACAACGCCTACAAGGTTGCCCATCCCCCGATCAAGTGCACAACACTTTCAATGTGTGTGACCTGTCCCCTTTCCCAACTGTTGATGATGATGATCCGTCGAATTTGAGGACAAGTTCTTTTCAAGAAAGAGAGAATGATGCAATATGCATTTCATCAAGGCCATTTACTAGAAACCATGCTCAAGACCTCCAAAGTATGCAAGGGTTATTCATGAAAATGAAGGTCCTCGAGATGGTATTGATGGCAAACAAGGGATTTCAGACCTTGAAGATCGCATAGGGTCCTTCTAGCGAGTAGGACCCATGTGGCGCATCGCCCAAGGGAATCACACTAAACTGAGGAAATCAAAGAAGGAAATTAAAGATGGATAGATAGACACAAATAGAGGAAATAAAAAGCAACCAAATGGTATATTAAACCCAATGACCTCGATCCGTTAATCCTACAATAAGCACCTAACTCTTACGAAGACCTCAAGGGAATCAATATCCGAAGAAACCAACATTTCTAACAAAAGGCAACAAAAGCTTAACCAAGCTCTCAACACTCAAACATGAGTTTTCAGTTTTCAACATTCAAAATAATCTAACTCTAAAATGAACCCAAACTAGTTATTTATAGGTTTAGGATAAAAGGGCCCAAAAGTGACCCGAAGTGCCAAAGAGCGAGCCAAGTGGCTTGGGCGATGCGCCGACTGGTCGGTGAGTTTTCCTGCGTGGTCTTTAGCCATGTCCACGTTCTGAAACTTTAGGCGAGTTGGGACCATCGCCTAGTCCCTTGGGTGATGCGCCAAATGGGTCATGCTCGCCAAAAAGACCCTGTTGTGCCGTAATTTCCTATCTCTAGAAAAATCACTTTTTGAAATGTTCTAAGTATAAAACAATTCGAGAAAAATACTTAGAAAAAGAGTCGCCACTTAATTTTTTAAAGAAATTAAGAAAACTTATAATTTTCAAAGATTTAAACAGAAAAAATCATTTGAAAATACCAAAGAAGGTTCGGGGTTCAATTTACACTTCGAGAAGGGTTTAAGCATTCGAAGTGCCCGCAAACATGCGGTTGACCTGCGACTTGACTAAAAATATATTTTTGACTATTTTTAGGAAAATGGTTTAACATAAAAGAAAATATGATAATTTACAATATTTAGTTAAGTTTGAAAAATAGCTAAGAAATGAACCATTTTACTTTGATCTTTTTAGAGGAAGAGACCTACAATAAAAATATTTGAATTAAGGTGCAAGTGATTAGCAAATTAATAAAACTAGACTAATTAGAATTTATTTAGTTCATTTCAAAATAAATTAATACCAACTTAATAAATTAAAGTATAAAAAATCATTTTGAATTAATTGACTAACCTTTTTTGAGAAAATAACTAAGTAGGTATTTATTTATTTATTTACACTATTAGTTACCTTTGAGAAAAAAAGTTAAACAAATAGCGATTTTATTTTATTTTTAGAAAAATGGAACCTTAATTGAAATATTTGATTTAGAGACAAGTAATAAGAATTTTAACGAAACTAAATTAGTTGGTTTTTTATTTGAGTCATTTTTTGGTTTATGAAAAACTATATTAAACTAAAAAAAAAGTATTGACTAAAGATTATAAATGAAAATACGAGAGTTGATAAAATAAATTTCGTTAGAAACAAAACAACTCAGATAAATAGTTCGTCTTTTGGGGAATTCAACTAAGTTAATTAAAAATTCTAAAGTTAGAGTTAAACAACAAATAATAAGTAATCACAATTAAATAATTAAAGAGTAAGGGAGAAGTTGAATTTGGGCCTTTCTTGGGCCAAATTCGCTACTTTTTTGGGGTTTAACCAAAACCTGTTTTTGGTATACAGCTGATGTATATCGGTGTATATCGGTCATTTCTTAGCCCCTTTTATGTATTTCTTGCTTCCGGACACCTGAATTTTTTATTTTCCGACCTCAACCTGTGGCTGCTGCATTTTTACCATATATGTCGGTGTATATCGCTGTATATCAGTGAATACAAGCTATGTTTCAGCCTTTCGAAACTTATTTTTTAAGTTTCCCTTTTCGTTCGGATGAGTGACGAGGCTGACTCGATAAAGAAGGTTTTGTTGGGTTCCATCCCGACATGAAGATGCAGGGGGAAACGTGAGTCCAATTGTACTCATTTGGAGAACAAACCATGCATAGGAAAATAATAAAAAAAATATTAGTATATAACCGCAACATTATCATTCTTTGTCAAAGAAAACTAATGCATTAAAATCACATATTATGACTAAATAACCCACCTTCAGGGCAACATAAGAACCTAACTCATGACCAAGTGAATTTTACAAAAATGTACGCATGCACAACATCATCAGTAAAGATCAAATAATAATTATCTTATTTACACATGAACTTACTAACCTTTGACATCTAAAGTAAGCAGACCAACCATTTTCAACCTATCCATATGAATAAATCTTTGCAACTAACCCAACACATATTTAGACAAATATTTGAACGAAACTTAATTTAAAAGAGGATTTAGGATAAATAAATCAGGGAATCGATTAAAAGGAATAGATCAAGATAAGCAATGAGGACTTCAAACTAAACACTAAATTAGCAGATAATAGTAGTACTTTGAACAGATTTAAACCATGAATCATAAGACAAGTCAAATGTGAACAAATCCAAAATATATGGGTTTGAACCAGACTAGGTAACTAAAAAAATAACGAGGTGAAATTAAATGACGATCACGCATAAACTGCACTCTATATTCGGAAATTGAGACACCAATCCTTCAACATAATAAATCCTCACGAGGCATTAATAATCAGAGAACCCAGATCAGAGAGACATAAACATAACATGAATACTTAGATTTATACCTTACAACGCACCTAAAATGTGTAAAATGAAAAGTAAAACTCAAGAGGCAGCCTATGAGCTTAAACAAATAACCAACGAAAATCACACACAGTAGGCTAGGATGAAACTGAATTTAAGCTAAAACATTAACCACATAGATTCAAAATTGAAGGTTATAGCGCTAAATGAAGACGAGAGTGTAATCAATTCCATGAAACCGAATTGAGCTTAACGTAGCTTCTTTTATGCTCATAGCAAAAGTGACCAAACTATAATGAAATAAACAAATGATACCATTAAGGATGACATTTGATCACAGACAACTTCATGGATCCACCAAGAACAAGTTACGAATAAACATAGATAATGATCAAGTTGATTTAGATATTAAAAACTAAAAACCATTAAGGACACTTAAATGAAAGCATGAAACAGCGAAGAACCAAATAAAACCAAAATTAAGAAGAGAAATCACCTCTTTCCGGGCAGTGAAACGGGGATGAGACAATCTCGAAGACGACCTCACCACTTGCACTAACGTGAAGATGGACGAAAAACAGGAGCTAAGGCAGAATCTGAACGACTACTTCGAATTTGAATAACTCGTAAAAGAGCAATGGGAAACACAAAAGAAATGGAACTAAGATTATAAATGAGTCAACTTCTTTATTCTAGAGTGTATTTCGAGTGTATTCAAACCAACTTTTGCTTAAGCTATTCTCTCTGTTTCTGCTCCCAAAAATAAAAATCTCTCCCCCTTAAAACAGTAAAAGAGATGGGTTTAAATAGAGGGGATAATGGAATCGATAAAGGGGGAAAACGGGTGAAGAACGGATAGGAATAGGGGCCAATCCGGAATTCCCCACAAATTCCCAAATTCAAATTCTTTACCAGGACTAGAGAACAGTTGGGTTTGGTGCGAAATTTCTTCCAAAATCCCAGAAAATCCGGACGAGGCAGCAGCGTGGACGGCTCCAATCAAATCCACCGCCCTTGCGCTCGACGTGGCGCCATCTCGTAGCCACAAGGTAGATTGGACGCGGCTGGCAGGGCTGGAACGAGTTGGTGAGGGCAGAGGAGGGAGACGCGGAAAGCTGCTGGTTCCGTGAACTCCGCTGTGTGATTTGACTCCGCTTGGTGCCATTGCTGCTACTGTTTTTGATGCCATGTTCACGCCATTTGCTTGTTGCTTTGATGTTGCTGCTGCTTTGTCGTTTGAAATTGAAAGGGAAAAAGGGGATGGGGCCGGGTCAAGGGGAATTGGGTCGGTTATTAGGAGAGAAAAGAGGTGGGCTGCCGACATTGCATTTGGCTGCTGGAATTTTGGATTGGCTGATGGGAATTGAAAAAAAAAATGAGATGGGCCACTGTAATTTACAAATAAGGCCCAAGTTGGTTTATCACAAATGAATTGGAGTGAAGTAAGGGGGAGGGTAAATTTGAATTGACAATTTGACTCATTAAATTAAAATTATAGCCAATCGATTTGAAGAATTTAGCCAAATTGAACTCGATTGGTTATTTGGCTAAAAACTAATTAAGACGAATTAATATAAATTGATTAACGAGCTTCTTAATCTTAACAAAATAAAATAATTAACTTAATTATAAACTAATTAACTCAAAATATAAGCTATTGATTAATTAAATTAAATAACCCAATATTTTAATAAAACTAAAATCTTCTTGAGACAATTTTCGAACATTCATAAAATATACTAATTAGACACATAATTATATAAAATATCATATTTATTATTTTAAAATTTATAAGAGTGACAAAACTACTTAAAATGACTTGAAAAAATATTTTGAATTTTATAAAGTCAATTGTTTCAAATCATTTAGAATTTAGGAAGCTCGATGATTAATTTATGTTGTGGAGGTCCAAAATTGGGTGTCAACAGACCCCATGTGATCTTCAAGGTCTAAAATCCCTTGTTTGCCATCAATATTATCTCGAGGACCTCCATCTTCATGAATAACCCTTGCATCCTTTGAAGATCTTGAGCTTGGCTTCTAGTAAATGTCCTTGATAAAATCTATATTACATCAACCTTGATCGTTGTGGTAGTAACCCTTTTGACGTCCTCCTTGATAGCAGTTACCATGTCATTCTCTAATTTCTTGACCAACTTCTTGATTGACATTGACTTCCCATTGGTCTCCACCTTGAGGGTGGTTCTCATGTTGTCTCCTATCAAATGGCATTGGACCTAATCTACCTCTTAGTCCACCTTGCAGCACTTGACATCTTAGTCGATTCCTTGGTGACTCATTCTATGGCGCTTATTCACCTTTACCTTCATAGCCTCCTTGATCTTTATCATTCCTCACCTCATTCACGGGATTTGGTTGTGGTTGTGTTTGCGGTCTTTGGTAGGGAATATTTTGGTTAAGTGGTGTGTTTGGTAAGGATGGCTTCGACTTGGTGGAGCTTCTTGACTATGCGGGAAATGGAATGGTCGATTGGTGCTTTGGATATTTGAACCCAATTGATTGAAAGTTGGGTGCAAAGCTTGGTGGAGGTTTTGGGTGTGAGTGTAGCAGAATAAGTGTGATTGTGCCCATTTGTAGAAGCACGAAAAGTAGATTGTGTTGTAGAGTCATTGGAGTTGACTCGACCCTCCATAGTGGCCAGTCTACCAACGATCCTTGATAAATCGCCTCTCACATTGTTAAATACTTCCAATAAAGTGACCAAAGTAATCTCTCCGGCAGGTGCTTGAGTTTCATTCCATGTTTCCATTGTACCTAGCAATAAGACAACTCACAAAAACAGCAAACAACGTTAGCGTTAATAAAATGAACTCACAATCGCTCGTGTTTACACACCTTTGATTGCCTCTCAAATTGGCGAGGCTAATGTTGATAGTTGTTTGTACTCTGTTGATCACAAGGTACCCATTTCTACTTTTGGTCAGAATAGATTCTTGTTTTAAGTAGAACGGACGACTCAAATTAAACAAAAGGACTTGAATCAAGAAGTTATCTACGAAGTAAAACAAAAAAAAAAGACACAAAAGAAAAGCACTAACAAAGAAGTGAATTCAAGAACCAATAGTCAACAAATAGGTAATTACAAGTTGAAAATTAGTTTAGGATTCTTCACAACGGACTAGAATCAAAAGAGAAGAAACTAGGAATTAGAACCTGAGATTAGAAAGGGTCATAAGATGAGCTTCCGATCGCCAAATGCACAATTTTTTTCGCCTAACGTGAAGTTCAGCTCGCCAACTTGAAGATAGGCTCGCCAAACTTGACAATCTGCCAAGGCAACTCGGCGATCTGGGTGGAAGTTTAGCGGTGCGTCGAGTGGATTCGGCGAACAGGGCTTAGCTCGCCAAAAATTCTAGTAGCACCCTCCAAATCAAGGCCAACTCGACAACCTAACTGCCCAAAGGGCGAGACGCCAAGTGGACTGGGTGATCCAAGTCGGGGCTCACCCAATGTCCCTACGTTGAACCTTCAAGGCTCCAAAATTTGACCTGTTATGGTCCCTCCTACACTTTGTACTTTATTCTTTACCCTTTTTTGGTAAATTCCCTTTGTACAAACACTTTAACACTTTCTCTTTCTTCCTTTTTGGAATAAAACTCTTCCTTTATCAAATATTCCTCCCTTTGAATATCTGAATTTTCTTCAAGAACAAGATGAAGACCCAAAATAAAACCCTCTAGATTTTTAGCTCGGAATTTCACGAAATTCGAGATACAAGCTCACCTAGATATAGGGAACAAACCCCAATACTTTTTAGCCTTCAATTCCTTGCCAAAACTTTCAAATTTCAAAACCCACTTTGTCTTCTTCAAAGCTTGTTCACCCAACAATTGTGGATTCTTCAATAGTGAGCCAAACCTTTTCAAATCTCAGCCCTAGACTCGAAATAGGTTAGGGAACACTAATCTAACCTTGGAAACTACAAAGAAGACTCAAATCAACAAGACCCATTTCAGAAATTTCTCAAAAACGTTTTCAACTCTTTTTTTTTTTGTAACAACCCTAAGACTAAAATCATAGGAATGAATTTAATCTCAGCTCTGATACCAAATGATGTAATTCCTATAAGGGAATCACACTAAAATGCGGAAATTAAAGATAGATAGATAGACACAAATAGAGGAAACAAAAAACAACCAAAGGGTGTATTAGACCCAATAACCTCGATCCGTTAATCCTACAATAAGCACCTAACTCTTACGAAGACCTCAAGGGAATCAGTATCCAAGCAACCAACGTTTCTAACAAAAGGCAACAAAAGCTTAACCAAGCTCTCAACACTCATACATGAGTTTTCAGTTTTCAACATTCAAAATAATCTAAGTCTAAAATGAACCCAAACTAGCTATTTATAGATTTAGGATAAAAGGGTCAAAAAGTGACCCAAAGTGCCAAAGGGTGAGCCAAGTCGGGCTAGCCAAGTGGCTTGGGCGATGCGCCGATTGGTTGGCGAATTTTCCTGCGTGGTCATCAGTCATGGCCACGTTCTGGAACTTTAGGCGAGCTGGGACCATCGCCTAGTCCCTTGGGCGATGCGCCAAGTGGGTCATGCTCGCCAAAAGGACCCCATGCGGTCTTTAAGGTCTAAAATCCCTTGTTTGCCATCAATACCATCTCGAGGACCTTCATGATAACCCTTGCATCATTTGAACGTCTTGAGCTTGGCTTCTAGTAAATGATCTTGATGAAATCTGTATTGCATCACCTATACTTAGTGAAGAGTGCAATTAGAGCAGCAGTTAATTCAACATAAATAAAAGATACATGTTTGACTGAGCTGTGGCACTTCAGACTCGGGCACCCATCTATCAAAACCATGAAGCACATATCCTACCTTAGAAGGAATTTAGACTTCACAGCACACAATAGTTGTCAAGTATGTCCAGTTGCCAAACAAAGTAGGTTGAGTTTTCTAGTTAGTACTTCTCAGTCCGCTCATATTTTGCAGCTTATACATGTTGTTTGGGGACCTTATAAGGTACCCACCTATGATAGGAAGCAGTATTTTGTGACAATTGTGGATGATTTTAGTAGGTTTACTTGGACTTGTCTAATTTAACATAAAACAAATGTGAATATTATTTTAAAAGACTTCATGCTTTTAGTTAATACACAATTTGGTGTCAAAGTGCAACTTGTGAGAACTAATAATGGGACTGAATTTTTTAACTCTAAATGCAATTTTTTGTTTACTTCTCTTGGAATAGTTCATCAGAGTTCCTGTGCATATACTCCTCAACATATCAGTGTTGTAGAATGAAAGCACATGCATATATTAAATATGGCTAGAGCATTAAGGTTTCATAGTAACATGCCAATCAGATTTTGGGGCAACTGTGTTAAGACTACAATTTATCTCATAAATAGAAAGCCTATTGCTGTCCTACAGGAAAAATCACCATATGAATTGCTATACAAAAAGGAACCTCACATAGAACATATCAGGGTATTTGGATGTTTGTGTTTTGTTTCAGTTTTACCAATGTAAGATAAATTTTCTCAAAGGGCCAAAAGATCAATCTTCATGGGATACTCAGAGACACAAAAGGGATACAGAGTCATGGGTTTTGAGACCTATTCTTTTTCTGTGAGTAGAGAAGTTACTTTTATGGAGAATATCTATCCTTTCAAGGAAATGAGGCCACAAGGTGCACCATCTCCAGACCACCATGCCAACATACAAATAGACATGTTTGATCCTGAGGATCATGAGGACCTTGCCAGTCCTGCACAACCTGAAGTGGTTGAGACCGGTCACGAACAACCAAAAGTGGCTGAGGATCTTGCCAGTCCTGTACATCTAGATGTTGAGCCTTATCCTGACAGTGTTGCACTGATACTCTTGATGTTGGTCTTGAAATCGAGCCTCCTTCAACTAGAAGATCTGTAAGAGTTTCCAAACCTCCTTTATGGCACAAGGATAACTTAGTCCCAACAAAAACCACCATATTATGTTTATATCCTATTAACAATCATTTGTCATATGACCATTTGACAACATCTTATCACACCTATATCAAGGCATTCTTAGCTGTTGGTGGGCCAATTTCAAGGAAGCCTTCAAATATCAACAATGGATTGATGCAATGAGGTCTGAAGTAGATGCTTTGGAACAAAACCATACTTAGGCAGTAGTGGACTTGCCATCTGGTAAACAACCTATTGGTTCAAAATGGATCTATAAGGTGAAGCTTAAGGCCAATGGAGATGTATAAAGATACAAAGCTAAGGTAGTTGCAAAAGGATACAGCCAACAAGAAAGGATTGATTACCACGAAACCTTTTCCTAGTAGCCAAGATGGTTACTGTGAGAGCTATGATCAGTGTGGCAGCATCCCATAATTGGCCTCTCTTCCAAATGGATGTCCACAATACTTTTGTTCAAGGTGATCTTGCTAAAGAAGTTTACATGGAATTGCCTCAGAGATTTCAGAGGCAGGAAGAGCATAAGTTCTGTAAACTCTTGAAGGACCTATATGGCTTGAAACAAGCCTCTAGGCAGTGGAACCTTAAACTAATTGAGGCTCTAGGCACATCAGGTTACTCTCAAAGCTCATATGATCATTAACTATTTACAAAGAGAGTTGGCAAAGACATTGCAATAGTATTGATCCATGTAGATGACCTTTTTATAACAGGGATTAACAGTGCTTTAATTCAAGATCTTAAGGCCACATTACATAGTAACTTCAAGATGAAAGACCTTGGTGATTTATAAAATATTTCCTTGGAATTGAAGTACTAAGATCCAATAATGGTATAGTTCTCAACCAAAGGAAGTATGCACTGGAATTGGTTTCAGACTGTGGTCTTGGAGGCTCAAAACCAGCAAGCACACCTCTAGAATCAAGTGTTAAGTTCACTACTGTTGATTATGATGAAGCCACCGGCAATATTACAGATGATTCTTTATACACAGACATCACTGCATATCATAGACTCATTGGGAGATTGTTGTACCTGACAACTACTATACCAGATATAAGCTTTGCAATTAAACTATTATCTCAGTTCATGCAGAGACCTAAGGTGTCTCACAGGAAAGCTGCACTAAGACTGGTCAGATACATTAAAGGGTGTCCAGGCTAAAGAGTATTGATGAGCAGTGAGCATAACAATCAAATTGAAGCATTTTGTGATGCAGATTGGGCATCTTGACCAAACACAAGAAGGTCAGTGACTGGGTATGTGGTCAAGCTAGGGAAATCACTAATCTCTTGGAAGTCCAAGAAGCAGCAGACAGTCAGCAGGAGCTCAACTGAAGCTGAGTAGAAGTATGACATCAACTGTATCAGAGGTGCTTTAGTTGCTTGGAGTGTTGAATGAACTAAGTGTAGATGTGATTACTTCTATAAGATTACATTGTGACAGTAAGGCTGCAATTCAGATTGGTGCTAATCTTATCTTTCATGAGAGAACTAAACACATTGAAATTGATTTCCATTTTGTGAGGGAAAGGTGTTGCTCCTAATTGCACACGCAAGTGTACGTGGTCGCGCAAGTAATATAGTGGCTTTTAAAAGAACCAGATTATCGAACCCAAAGGACTTGTCAATTAGCTATTTTTACTAAATTATACTAGTCTAATTATTTATTTAAGAGTGTCAAAAGTGTTTTATTTCTATTTATAAAGAAAAGATTGCAGGAATTAAATAATAAGATTACTTACAATGGTTGGAAAATTCCAGGGCTGCAGCATGCATTGGATCCCATGTGTCATATTCTTGGCTTAGAACTAATTTTAGTTGTCAAGTTACTAGTTTACAGGGTTAATTGTATTAAATAAGTATTACATCTATAACATGTTACAAATTAAAATATATAAGAAATTAAGCAATACATACATAATAAAAATGGTATTTTCACAATAATCAAATTACACAGATTGGTATATAGAATGTTTTTATCTATATAAAAATTGTAATCATGTTGGTATACAAAATGATTTTACGAACGAAATTAGTTTTTTGATTTTTTTATTGTTTGGGTATGAAGTATACCAACCCAAAACAATAAGTATTTTAACCAACTTAATAATTATTCAAATTATTGTCTATAAACATCCCAAAAGACACTATCAACTACACCCATATATGTACCCAAAAAAATCACGAAAATTGGTGTTTATATTACGACCAAAAGTTCACGATTTATGATGTTTATTAAAAACATAATATACACTATCAATTACATCAAATCATCTACACCAAGTAAACTATCAATTACACCTAATATTCTACCAAAAATCATTAACGAAATTTAAAGTTTAGATATGAATTAAAATACACCATCATTTTCACCAAATCATTTACCAAAAAAATATCAGTAATTTGTTGTCTATAAACAACCAAAAACACACTATCAACCATACCAATAGATGTACCCAAAAATTATCACGAAAGTTGTGGTTTATATACGAACTAAAATATAACAATTACATAAAAAAATTCAACGAATTCTAATTCTTATTACAAACATATTATACAATACCAACTACACCAAATGACCTGCACCAACTAAACTATCAATTAGACCTAATATGTACCAAGAAACCCTACATATTGAAAAATATCAGCAATTTTGTTGTCTATATACAACCAAAAACGCACTATCAAGCACACCAATAAATGTACCCAATTTTTATCACGAAAGTTGTGATTTATATACGAACTAAAATATAACAATTACACCAAAAAAATTCAACGAATTCGGATTAGTATTACAAACATAATATACAATACCAACACCAAATGACCTACACCAACTAAACTATCAATTAGACCTAATATGTAGCAAAAAAAAAAGCCACATATTAAACCACATCAAATACCAAAAAAAAAAATTCACAGATTTGGTATTTAACAACACCGTAATATACTCTATCAATTATACAACTCAACCCATAAAACTGATTTTTTAAAGGAACGATCTTAAATGCACCATCATATTCAATCCTAATATAACAAGATTTCGAAGTAAAAGCGGAATCGGCTCCCCCTGAACCATCCTCGGAAGAGTAAGGAAGGAGAAGGGAACGAGAGTTTCTATCCTCCTAAGAGTATAAAGAGGCGGAGTGTCACCCCAACAAACTAGACGCACGCATCAAGGTGTTCTGCCAACGAGCGAAGGCGATCGCTCAAGAAAGGGGATTCAGCCCCGGCAAATGCGATGCAGTGAAAGACGCTGCGGACTATTGAGCTCTTTTTTTGTAAAGATCCTTTTCTTAAAGGGACATTTCCGCACTCATTTCAGATCATAGAGGTCAGGCTTCAGTCGAAGAACCTTCTCCCTTCCTTCCACCGATGAAACTACTCTTGCAAAGTCATTCGTATAACCTTCCTTCCAGTCGAATAGATTATATGAAAGCAAAGACAAGAGGCAATAGTGGCATCGGTCTTCTCGTTCCATGAGGAAAAGGTCCGGAATGTCCTATATTCATGTCTAAATGGGAGTTTACGGGCTCTGTAGGGTCTCCATCCATAGGCTCACTAAAGATACTCAAAAGAAAAAGATTTCTTTGAATAGAAATATGCAATCTTCCTTTAGCCAAAACTAAACAACTAAACACCTAATTTTGTTTTTAACACAAAAACATATAACAAGATTACAAGATGACGATCACAAAAAATATACTTGTCGCATTGTCCATCGTGTTGAATTAGAATTGAAAAACTATTCGTATCCATAATTGAACAATCTAGCAATGGGGAGAAAGGGAGTTTTAGTTTGGTTTAAAAACTTTTTTTTATGAGAGAGAATATATAACCAACCTGAGTAAATCGTGGAATGTAAAAGAATTGAAGAAAATCAGGGAATGGGGAGAAAATCGTGGCTGATTATTTAAACGGTACTTTTTAAAAAAATATATTAATTCCTATTTTTGAAAAAGCCTATTGTTATTTTGTTGAAAAAATAAAGTATTGCTATATAGTGATTATTAAGGTACTTAATTTGTATACTTAAGTTTTTTATTCAAAAATAATTGAGTCCAAAACAAATTAGGACTTCAAAACCAAAACAGATCTGAATTGTTTTATGCGTGAAACTTTGTCCGTTTGATGCTAGACGCACTGATGCACTCAAAGTCTGGCACGTGGCAGTTTGATTCTTTCAATTTCGCTGAATGCTTCACTTTTCCTTATACATTATTATATTAAATTTATTTCATTAAACTGTCTGCTTGATTTTCTTCTCAACCTTCCATTTTTAATTCGTTTTAGCTCCAAACTTTTTCATTTTTCCACCAATTTAATCCTACAAATAAAATACACTATTTATCACAATCCATAAAATTCATGCCCAAAAAGGGCAAATATAAATAATAAATATAAGGCAAATAATGATAAGAAAATATATTTTTAGTCTCACATCAATACCCCACACTTGAACTTTTGTTCGTCCTCAAACAACCAAAGCTCATCTCAAAAAAATCATACTAGGAATGTCATCACTTTGGTTAATACAAACAATTAGGCCATATACCAATTTCAAAACATCAAGTACACTTCTCAATCATTATGCAAGACATCCAAATAAACAACAAATCTCTAATCTCCTAACCTCAAGGAAGGACTTTGAACTCATCAAATGTAAGCTTGCTCACCTACTCTTATCAAAGA
Source organism: Solanum acaule (assembly GCA_036250505.1). Classification (NCBI taxonomy): domain Eukaryota; kingdom Viridiplantae; phylum Streptophyta; class Magnoliopsida; order Solanales; family Solanaceae; genus Solanum; species Solanum acaule. The sequence goes on from JAJOOR010007818.1 coordinate 33,481, forward strand.
AAGTTAATAAAATCTCATATCCATCATGAAACAAGTGCCCTCAAGAAATAGTCCACACACTCAATTCAAAAGATTGAATATAAATTAAGGACTTAGTATCAAAGAACAACTCACACTCAGAAATAAAATTCACATGTATGCACAAAGAACCATAGGCTTGCCCATTATGTACATCTCCACTAATTAAGGATGTTTGAATAGAATCAAATAGGACTTTAACGGGTTGTAATGTAGGCTAGGGGATAGGTAGAAAAACTATATAACAGTGACTTACACTTCCTTAAGCATTTTGCAATTTTAGACTTCATCACCTATTATTTTCTTCTCTTTATTTTCAACCCTCTCTTCAACCATTATTTCACAAGTAATTCTCATCATCTCAAGAATGCTTCAATCCTTTTTCTTTTCTTTTTTAAAAAAGTTTTACTTCATAATAGCCACCCTCAACTTACGTATTTTACATGTGTTAAGGTGCACGATGTCCTTGGAAAGACCAGGGCCATCATCAAGATAACTTCTTTTGTTCATTTTTTTCTTCACATCACATTCTTTTAAAGATGGGTTTTAAGCACTTTGTAGCTATCATTGATTACCTTTTTACTCAATCATCCATTTTTCTCAGAATTGATAATTAGAATAAGTCTATGCTATAATACTCAAGGAAGAAAGGTGCAAAAACTAGGGATTCAACAAAATAGTCAAAGTCAAAATATGGCTACCAACAAAAGGTTACAGACTCAAAAGGGCTAACTAATGATAAAATATCTGAAAAGGCTAAAATTTACTAGACAAATCAAAGAAAACCTATTGTCATCTCCTAAACAACACAACACTTTTTTTATTTCGCTTCAATAGCATGCAGGGTAAGTTCTAGACTATGATGCAAAACTTGGAATAAACAAATTCTCACCACACATGGCACAAGTATCAATCAAGATGGATCAATTCCACTTCTAAGAGAGACGGGATCATAACAAACTACAAAAATAAAATAAGCTATATACAAAGTCACAACCATGAGCTTAGGTGTCAAAGAATCTGCAATTTCCTTATCAATCAAGCATTCACAAGAAAACACTACTCAAAAATTAGGCCTAAATAGCAAATATCACACCACTTAAAAGAATTTTTTCTTTTCTCTCAAAAAAATTAAAAAAAATTAAAACAAAACTTATTCCTAAAAAGTAAAAGACACTCGGTTCAAAGGGACTATCCTCAGGAAAAGAACGAAAACAAAAGACAAGGAACCCATTCTAAAAAAGAAAAGACTCAATAAAACAGTAAAAACTAGGAATTCATTCTTCCACCCCACACTTAAAAATATGTTATGTCCCCAAAGCATCAAATAAAATTTAAAACAAGGATTAGGAAAACTCCCTGATGCCTTTAGGCTTAGCTAGTAGCATGTTCTCTTAATTTTTATCAAGGGTCGTCACCCCACACTTAAGCTCAAACGTGCTCCTTAGCTCCAAATTTTGGATACTCAGACTTCTCCAAAACCTGTAAAAACAACACAAAATAAAAAATAAAAAAAATAAAAAGTTACACTATAAATTGGGTTGCCTCCCAATAAGCATCTAATTTAACGTCGTAGCACGACACAAATAAGTTCACCATTTTTCTTTCCACTTTGAACTTATGAATTTTACCCCTAACTTTGCATCAATTTTTCTGCTCCTCTCTAGGGGTGTTAGTATAAAGATAAAGGAAACCAAGTAATATATGTCGCATCTTGCACTTCTTGGCCCTTAGGTGAGGAATGTCGTTTTGTCTACGTGGACTAAAAAACTTTAGAATGTAGAGGCCTTGTTCCTCATCTATACAATTATCCATTAGTTCAGATTTTATAGAAATGGTTTTGAATGAGATTCAAGTTGCCTCAACTCCAAAGCAACATTTTTTTACAACATTCTCACTTTTGTACTCTTTCTCAACGTCGATATTAAGAAATAAAGTATAGTTGAATGGTTGGAATTCCTCTTTTTGCTCCACTAGTTGGTCATCATCCACAACAATTGATAATTAGGCTTCAGACGCCTTAATCTTTTTGTTCAAATGAGCCTCTAAGTCATGAATATCTGAACCAAATTGATATATTTCTTATGTGAGCTCAACTCTTCCTTCAATTAGTTGGGTTGTCATGTATGTCAGACCATCACTGATAGACTCTTGAAACTTTAGAAGTTGAGTTTGTTCTTGTAGCCAAGATTGACTCACTATCTCTGTTTCTCTATAACTTTCTCCTTGTTGGGCTTCAATCTCTTCTAATTCAGCTTGGCTATAATTTCTAATTGAATAGTATCAAGCTTATCTAGTAATTTCATGAATTTTTTGTGCTCTTCCGTGCACTCAAAGAATTGTTCGGTGATTTTTGAATTAACCTTGTCCAACATGTTTGTACATTCCATGAGTGAATTCACATTGCGCGCCTCTTATTTTGCATTCTCTACTTCATCACCCCTACCAACGTTACAAATAACCGAAGAATCATAATAGAGGTTTGGGGGGAAGGGAATGAGATTTAGGACAATCATTCCAATGAATATATTGATGATCACATATATGACATAAAGGACATTCATCACCCAATCACGATTTATCCCAAGCATCCATATCAATAAGAGTACCAAATTATTCAAATAATAATAATAATTAATTGTTTAAAAAAACTAATTAAAAAATAGAAATAAATAAATAAAAAGAAAAAGTATAACCTAGAAGAATAGTTAATTTCTAAGTCCCCAGCAGCGGCGTCAAAAACTTGTTGCTCCCAATTGCACACACAAGTGTACGTGGTCGCACAAGTAATATAGTGGCTCTTAAAAAACTAGATTATCAAGCCCAAAGGACTTGTCAATTAACTATTCTTACTAAATTATACTAGTCTAATTATTTATTTAAGAGTATCAAATGTGTTTTTTTTCTATTTATAAAGAAAAGAATGCAGGAATCAAATAATAAGATTACTTACAATGGTTGGAAAATTTCAGGGCTGCAACATGCATTGGATCTCATGTGTCATATTTTTGGCTTAAAACTAATTTTAGTTCTCAAGTTACTGGTTTACAGGGTTAATTGTATGAGTCGGGTGTCAAACCTCTAGTCGCCTACTCCAGTTAGCTGTCTAATTACATTGTTGAGCGGGGATAAACAGGCCTAACTGGCGAGCATTTATATTTCATCATGTTTCGTAACCAAGCAAGTTGTTCGTCCGGGCGTCACTCCTAAACACAAATCACCTCAACTAAATGGATCGATCGAGCTCTCTATATTCTCTGGTCCATCTAACCCCTTCTCTCTCAATTTTAAGATTAGATAATATATTTATCTCTAGATGGCCAGTCAAGAAATACTAAAATAAGAATATAAAAGTTTTATAATGACAACCAAGAATTAATTCATAAATCTTAAATAATCAACATTCAATCCATAGCTACAGCTCCAGAACTAGGGCGTTTAGCCACTAATCTCTAAGAAAAGAACCCTAAAAAGTATTGACAACTTTATACTTGATGCCCTATGATTGATCTTCCCTAAAAATTATTCTTATGGACTATTTATAGATGTAGAAAACCCTGAATAAAATAATTGAGTCCAAAACAAATTAGGAATTCAAAACCAAAACAGATCCGAATTGTTGTATGCGTGAAACTTTGTCCGTTTGATGCTAGACACACTGATGCACTCAAAGTCTGCCACGTGGCAGCTTATTCTTTCAATTTTGTTGAATGCTTCATTTTTCCTTATACATTCTTATATTAAATTTATTCCATTAAGTTATTTGCTTGATTTTCTTCTTCAACCTTCCATCTTTAATTCGTTTTAGCTTTAAACTTCTTCATTTTTCTACCAATTTAATCCTACAAATAAAATACACTATTTAGCACAATTCATAAAGTTTATGCTCAAAAAAGACAAATATAAATAATAAATATGAGCAAATAATGATAAAAAAAAAAATTTTTAACCTTACATCAGAAGGATCAAGAGTGGGCTTATACAGACAGAATACATCAATACAAAGGAACAACTGGCATATCTTCTCACCAAGGGATTAGGAGCCTCTCAACATCATATGTTACTAGACAAGCTTGGAGTCTTCAATGTTTACACAAAGTCCAGCTTGAGACGGAGTATTGGAGTCACACAATAAGAATGTCAAAAATACAGTTATAACAGTTAGCAGTCGATTAGGAGTCAGAACAGTTGTTAGGCTGATTGTTAAGTAGTTACAACTAGTTGCAGTGGCAGAGTCAGGATTTTCAATAAGGGGGTTCAAAATCTGTAGAAATAGACACACGAAGTAGCCGAAGGGGGTTCGGCATCTACTATATATACATAAAAAATTATTTTAACCATGTATAATTAATATAATTTTCCGCCGAAGGGGGTTCAGATGAACCCCCTTAGTACAAGGTGGCTCCGCCCCTGACTAGTTGTAGCTACAAAGTGTGAAGTTGTACATCAATGTAATTCCTATAAATAGGAAATGTAAACGTGATCAAAGTAAGTATCAATAATATTTCTTCTCTTCTTCTTCTAGATTCTTCCATTTTAGATAGCTCTCTCTCAAACAGAGTTGCAGAGATCTGCAACAACGGAGCTTAGCTCCATGATTCTATGAAATCTATTAGGATCAGCTTTCGCGTATACTTGCCACCTCCTACTAGCAACATGTATCAGGTAACTGTATCTACCAACGCTATGATAGATGGTCATAATCAACTACTGTTTTTTTGTCTACCTTAGACCTCATGGCTCTCAACTACGGAGAATTTTCAAATAGATACAATTTCTAGTTTTGTGTTTTTCCATTTTCCTTTGCTTATTGAATTTGAGATACTCATTTGAAGTCAAATTCAAAGAGCTACCGACTTATTTCACAAAAAATTATTCACACTTCAAGCCAAATTTAGATTATTCTTAATTTTTTCATCTCCAAATTTTGTATATATACTTAGTATACAATTGTTGTAACCAATCATACTCGTCATTCATGTGTTGTCGCATCATTTGTCTATCTAGACGAGACCGATTTTGCTCCATACAATTATAGTTGAAATATTAAGAAACTTGTAGTTAAATTTTATAAACGTTATAGGAAGTACTTAAAATCTCCTTAATTACCCTTAATGTGTCAAAGGATCTCCAAACGTTACAGAAAGTAATTAAAATCTCCTTGCCCCCACTATTATGTAAAGGATATCAAAATGTTACAGAGTAATTAAAATCTCCTTACATACAATATGTCAAAAGGATCTCCAATAAATATTCAAGATTAGGATATCTAATCAACCCATAAAATCAAGAAGCTTATACATTAATCAATTTTATAAACGTTATAGGAAAGTACTTAAAATTTTCTAAAACTCTATATGTCAAACGTTACAGGAAGTACTTAAAATCCTCTTACACCCAATATGTCAAAAGATCTCCAATAAATATTCAAAATTAGAAAAGCTAATCAACCCATAAAATAAGAACCAAAATAGCGCACAAATTAATGACTTATAAATCAAAACCTCCACTTATACCACTTCACTTATATAGAAAAAGCACCCTCCCACAAAAAGAAAAAAAAAATCTAACTATTACACTAAGGATGTGTTTGATAAGAGAAAAATATTTTTATATTATTTAATTGATCAAAATGCTTTGAAAAATATTTTGAATAAAAAAACAAACTTTTTATTAATAAGAATAATGATTTCCTTATTAAAAAACATTTCAAGTTCATTGTCTTCTCCCACCTATCTAACACGTACCCCTGATAATTCCATGTTCGCTACCACGAACACCACGAACTTAAATATAAATGTTCTAAGATAATATATTTTTATTTACTTACCATTTTTTCAAGAAAAAATTATCAAAAAACACACCGTAAATCTTTCCTTTTAAAACAATTGCAAAACAATTACCCTAAATCCACTGCGACAAAACTTCTTTTTCTTAACTCCACAAAAATCGGTCCACGCCATCAATATTACACGTGTCAAAATCCATATGGGTCCCACATATCCATTTAGTAAAAAAGAATTGATTTTATTACCACTTTTTCATGACCCATTTTTCCAAACTTGCCGATGAAGAGATGAAATCAGAATCGTTGACTTTATTATTAGTCAACCTCGCCGGAATAATGGAACGCGCCGACGAGTCGTTATTGCCCGGAGTTTACAAAGAAGTTGGTAAAGCTTTGCATACTGATCCTACTGGACTTGGTTCTCTCACTCTTTTTAGATCTATAGTTCAATGTCTTTGTTACCCTCTTGCTGCTTATCTCTCCAGCCGTCAAAATCGAACTCATGTTATTGCTCTTGGTGCTTTTCTCTGGTCTTCTGCTACCTTTCTTGTAGCCATTTCTTCCACTTTTACTCAGGTTAAATTACTCTCTCTTCATCTATTCTACATTTGTATAATATGTCATTTCATATTATGGTATTAAGTATGTTAAGTGGAAAGTAGAAATTAAAGAATTACTAAAAGCATTAAAGGATCGTTCTTTTTTAAACGGATTAAAAAGGGAATTATGTCAAATAAATTGAAATGGACGGAGTACGAAACTTAATAATAAGGGGCATGTATAAAGTTTAGTTCTTGGTGTCCCCTGTTTTTGTTAGGATCCAGGAGACAAAGTTATTGAATGAGAAAGATTGCACCTTTAATTGGAAATTGGAATTAAGAATTTGTTAATATGTGATTTTGAATTTTTTTTCAACCATTCTTAGTTATCAAGTCAAATTTCGGATTGCCATGAAAATTTCACTTTTTCCCGGAGTTGAACTTCAGTTCAGCTCTGATGGGGCAAACAGAGTTTGATAATGTAAAGAAAACAATTCCCTTAGTTTCTATTTATGTAATCCGGTGTCATTTTAAGTCAGTTTTGAACTTGGAAGTTCAAAGTAAATTTGAACCCCGTGAACCAGCGAGCAACCTCTTGTCTTATGTTTAGGAGATTCAAAATCTATATATATAAAGAATTACCTAAAAAAAATTACCTTATAGAGTAGAATTTCTTGTTGAGGGGTTTCAGGTGAACTGAACCCCCTATATCCGCACCTGTTTGGCATGTTTAAGACCACAAATTTCAAAAGTGCTTAGCACAAATAATATGACATGTTTAAAATCACAAGTTGAGGTAAGTCTTTCTTTCTTAAACTTTGTGTTCACCAAACGAGTTCACGGCAAATGAAACACATGGAGTATTAATCTTTTTGTTCTAGATTATAAAAGGAATTACTCTGTCTTGTTTGCCTTTGAAGTCTTAAACAAAGGAATTTCCTGGTTCTTTCAGTCTGCAATATTCTTACAATTTGACTGTACTCTTAAGGCATTTCAGGATGAATATATTCTTTAAATAATAAGGTCTATGATTACTGTTTAGCAAAACTCACATTCTTCAATAGGTTGCCATTTCCAGAGGTTTGAATGGAATAGGACTCGCGATAGTCGGACCAGCAATCCAATCTCTAGTAGCTGATTCAACAGATGAAAGCAACCGCGGTATTGCTTTTGGTTGGCTACAGTTAACAGGAAACTTTGGCTCTATCCTTGGTGGGCTTATATCGGTTTTACTAGCTGAAACATCATTCATGGGAATCCCTGGCTGGAGAATCTCCTTCCATCTGGTAGGTTTTATTAGCATTGTAGTTGGTATATTGGTGCGTCTTTTCGCCAAAGATCCTCGCTTTATTGACAACTATGGCAATGTAAAAGAGCAACCTCCCCAAAAACCATTTAGAGAAGAAGTAAGGGAGTTGCTAAAAGAAGCAAGAGCAGTTGTGAAAGTACCTTCTTTTCAAATACTTGTTGCTCAGGGAGTGTCGGGGTCGTTCCCTTGGTCATCATTGTCATTTACACCTATGTGGTTGGAGCTTATTGGATTCTCCCACAAGACAACAGCATTGCTGTTGACGTTGTTTAATGTTGCACTCTCAATTGGTGGATTGTTTGGAGGAAAAATGGGAGATGTCCTTGCAAAACACTTGCCGAATTCTGGTAGAATAATTCTATCTCAGATAAGTTCTGGCTCAGCGATCCCCTTAGCTGCAATTTTGCTTCTCGGATTGCCTGATGATCCTTCCACAGCTGCAATCCATGGTTTAGTCTTGTTCATCATGGGATTAACAATATCTTGGAATGGTCCAGCAACAAACAAGTATGTTTCCTTTGAACCACTATATCATTCATCTTTATCTGGATTTTCTTGCATATATCCTTCTGTCTTTAACTTAACCAACAACAGAAAAGCTAAAACCGTAAAATAGAAGGACCATGTAATCAAGAATTACGAAACATAATCTGTTTCATGCTTAAGTTCCAAGGAAGTTTTCATGTCCAAATGGAATAGCTGACACACAAGCGACATGGGATTTTTCTGTTTCCTTAGTGTTGCCGCTTGTTTACTAATTTTACTTGTTTCTTCATATCAAGTAATCTCTAATTTTGCTCCATATATCAAAATCTCATTCAAGTAAGGGTCCTATGTTGCTGGTTGATTCACTAAAATATTCACAACATGACATGTTTGCAGTCCAATTTTTGCGGAGATAGTTCCTGAGAGAGCTCGAACAAGCATCTATGCTCTGGATCGATCATTTGAGTCTATACTGGCATCATTTGCTCCTCCAGTGGTTGGTATTTTGGCTCAACACGTTTATGGTTTTAAACCAATCCCTAAAGACTCAACGGGCTCACAGGAAATTGAAACAGATAGAGAGAATGCAGCCCCACTTGCCAAGGCACTCTACACTGCTATAGGCATTCCAATAACAATTTGTTGCTTCATCTATTCATTCCTTTATTGTACATATCCACGTGACAGGGACCGTGCTAAAATGGATGCATTAATAGACACAGAGTTGCAACGGATTGTTGAAATAGGCTACCATCCTTCCGATGAAGAAAATGACGAACTTCAATATTTTTCCGAATCTGATGAACTTCACAAAAAAGAACTCACCATGATTGATATAGATTACAAGGTAGATGAAAGGCTTGACAACGACGAGAAAAGGCTTCTTCCAGATCAGTTGTAATCCTCTGAACTTTGCAGATTGTAGAGCAAATGCAACTAGGGTGTGCAAAAATCAAACCGAAAAAAGTGTTATTGGGTTAACGGTTATCTAATGGTTTTATAAAAAAAATTATTGGGTTATCGGTTCGATATTGGTTTTTTAATATTGGGTTAACTAATAACCCATTAAGAATATAACAATTTACTATTTTAATTTTTAGTCATACATAAATATCAAACAAAAAATATTAATATAATCACTTATTAGACTTTAACTGTAAGGACCCTAAACAATTAACATTACTTAATTAACTCTGCTCTCTGCATTTATTCTTTAAGTTTTAGTATTACTTTAGTCTTTTAGGTAACGACTAAGGTTGTGAATTATGAGTATTTGCTATACTTTTACTACACTAAGCAGAATTTTTGCACTCAATGAGTAATTAGATTTCTCTCTTTTTTTATTTCGCATTAAATTGTTGGACAAGTCATATATTTGTTTTGAAATTATTTTCTTATTGGTTAAACCGAAAATCGAATCAATAATACTTAAAACCGAACCGAACCGATCGATACATACCCTAAATGCAACAGTCAAGTATGTGCTTCTCATATTCCACTTAGACTAAGAAAGTGAAAGTATGTGCTTCTCATATTCCACTTAGACTAAGAAAGTGAAAATATGTGCTTCTCATATTCCACTTACACTAAGAAAGTGAAAATTACTTCTTCATCATAGTTGTGAACTTTGGCATTTTGACCAACCAAATGTTCTTCAAAATCAAACTTCATCAACATGATATATTCGATGTGTTTGGCTTTATACTAGATAAGTTAGGATAAACGTTTAATCACAAGCATTCATAGCAGAATTGATTTCCAGAGCCCCATGGTGTTAAAACGTCGAAACACAAAAAGACATGTATCACCTCGCATACATCGATCATTTCCTGTTCTGATAAGAAATTGGTAATTCTTCCACTTTTGGGATACATTTCATTGGATATCTGAAAAGTGGGGGACTATCTCTCATTCAAATGAACGAACCAGACTATGATACGTGTATGAATCCAAACCAAAAAAACGTTGGTCCTTCTTACCTCGGCCTAAGAGAATCCTAGAATCACAGTCCCCAACATGACTTCGACCGATATTGCCTGGACACAAACAAACTCGCTTTATAACCAGTCCGATCTCTCACCGGAGACAAATCACTTTCCAGCTGGAGCTCCCTCATAATGTCTCTCGGGCAGATCAATAGTCAACCTCGAGTCTAATGGGACTTCTCCAATCAACTCGAGCTCAGTTATGTGCTACTTAAAATACTCCCTCCGTTTAAAAAAGATGACCTAATTATTTTTTTAGTCTGTTTAAAAACAAATGACCACATTTATTTTTTGGCAACACTTTAATTTCAGCTTTTTAAAATGTGTTTTGGTACATTTGACATAACTTTTATTAAATATATATTGCACAGCTCACGTATTGCATTGTACAGCTCACATAGTTAGTTATAGAATTGGTTAGAGAGTTAGTCAGCTCATATATTCAATGTGTATAGTTAGTCAGCTCAAAGTGTAATAGTCAAGAAGTTTTCGATTGATGTGTATATATACTTCACTGATGAAATAGAATCATTCAAGCTTTGCATTCTACAAATTATCTCTTCTGCTCTCCTTCTCTACTGATTGTGATCAAAGCTTCCACTGTCACAAGGTCGAACAGTGTTGGTAATACATGTATTTTGATAACTTTAATTTAGGATTACAATTTTTATTTTATTTTGTTAAACTCCGTGTTAATCAAACTAAGTCATTTTTTTCTAAACGGAGGAAGTATGGAGACACCAGATTAGGATAGTATGTCAATTAGATAGTCAAGTGTAGCCGTAGCCGTAGTTCGAACAGATCATTGTTTCTTGTCCTTTGAGTATTAGCGGCTATTAGGCGTAGTATTATTCTTGTAGTTTTTGTTTTGTCTGTTGAATTTGGTTATTATATGTTGGTTTTGTACTTCGATTATGATTTAATCTTGTTATGACTACTGTTTAGGATTGAATTCCTATTATTTCTCTCTGTACTGCTTTGGACTTGTTTTTCTTGGAGGAAAGGTTTATTGAAAATAATTTCTCTACCTTCAAAGTAAAGGTTAGGTCTGCATAAACTTTACCTCTCTCCAGACCCTACTTTTATGGGATTATGAATATGTTATTATTGTAGTTGAATATAAATCTTTAAATCCTCAATAAGTATTGGATATGACTCTTTTTTTTTAATATATTGAAAATCTTAAAAGTTAAACTCAATTAAATTATGAGAAGTGCATAACAAAGAGAGACAATTGGATCAGGTTTGTGCTCCCTTTCAGTTGTGTATCTGTATTTTGTCCGTTTGTGGCTTGAAAGAGGGGGACTTGCATGGTTAAAAATTAAAATATATTCAAAGTACTTTTTAAACAAAAATATATGACTTTGATCCCACTTCCACTCTCAATAAATATGTACAAAATATTCAAAACATAGTATTTATTTGCTTCCAACTTGATCTCAATGATAGTTCAGAAACTAATCCAATCAAACAAAAAAAGGCATCCGATGAAATACCTTCACCTATGACAAAATAGTGACTCCATCTTGTTTTGTTTTTTTTATTTAAGAAAAAAAAATCTCTTCTCTTAAGAAAGTATGATGAAACTGATTTTTTATGTTATCTTATATTATAGGGAAAAAAGACAAATATACCTCCGAACTATCGTAAATGATATGCAGATATCTTCCGTCATACTTTTGGGACATTGGTGTCCCTGCCGTCCAAAAACTAGAGAATATATACCCTTTATATTAACGGACATACACGTGTCATAATCTTATCCACCGATCCGACATTTATTAAATATCGATGGACGGATAAAATTGTGTCACGTGTTCCTATTCAGTCTTCCATTAGAGTGAAGAGCATATATACTCTAGTTTTTAGACGGCAGAGGCACCAATATCCCAAAAGTATGACAGAGGGTATCTACATACCATTTACGATAGTTCGGGGATATATTTGTCCTTTTTTCCTATATTATATGTTCTTTATAACATTATTTTGTTAAAGCAATTAAAAAATATGGAAATAAACGTTGATGTCATTAAGAGAAATCCAAATTTTCTTTGTTCCTTTCCTTTTTTAAAAGCAAATTTACCACTAGACAGAGTGTTTAGCGGTCTTTAATTTATTAAAACTATAAAAATAGCAATAGGGATAAATACAAGCAAGGAGAGCTAGGTCTTACCTTACCAATCTTAATTAAGTATCTACAATTTTTCCCCAACTTCTACTAACTAAGAAACATGAAGAAAATAAGAGCTGGAGAAAACTAAGTAGCTAACTTCCGTCTCTTTTTTTCCTAATTTATATTCAATCTTATTGATTGGTATATTGTAATGGAGTATATAACTGCATTTTTAATTAGAATATCAAAGATTCTAAAGTTGCCTTGAGCCCACCACTTGGCATATAATATCATGCCCATCCTTGAAGAACTTTGGACATGGTAGATAGACAGAAAAGTAGTCAAGGATTTCAACTATTATTAGTCACTTGATAGCCACATGATAAATCTTATAATGTATCTTTCCTTTGTAATTCATTTCTCTGACCCTCAATGTGCTTGATTGATCAATTTCTTCATCAAGTGTGCAAGAATATCTAACGCATGTCCTACATCTATCTATTCAATTTGTCATGTTCCACGCCCTATTCTCATTCATGAACTTTTTTAAAAAAATATATTACGACAACAATAACATATTCAGTGAAATCCCACTAAATGGGTCTAAGGAGGGTAGAGTGTATGCAAAGATTTCCATTACCTCATAAAGGTAGAGAGATTGTTTTTGAAAGGTCCTCGGCTCAAGTGCATCAAATCTAGGGAAAAAAAATAATGAAGGAAGCCTAACAGTTAATAGGAAGAAGCAATGTAAAGTCTACACGAAAGAAACAATATCAGCACCAAAATAATGTGATAATCGAAATATAATAAACAATATATGTCAAGAACTATCAGGGTACGACTAGTACTACGCCAGGCACTAACAAGTCTAAACCATCACAAGACAAGACAACACTCTACTCCTACTAACCTTCAAGCCTAATAAGCAATCTTCACTCCTTATCTTATTCATGTCCTTGATAATATGAAGTTGTGTCATATTCTTTCTAATCATCTCTCCCCAGTACTTTGTTGACCTACCTCTACCCCACCGTGTACCCCCTACAAGGCGACAACCAACCTTTTGCACCTCTTCACTGGGGTGTCGGCGCACCTTCTCTACACATGTCCAAACCATCTCAGTCTCGCTTCCCTCATCATGTTCTCAACAGAGATCACTCTCACCTTCTCCCCGATAACCTCATTCCTGATCTAATTGTCACTCCTAGTATGCCCACACATCCATCTCAACATCCTCATCTCCGCAATATGCATCTTCTGAATATGTGAGTTCTGGCCAACACTCCACCCCTAACCACCACTTTATAGAACATACCTTTAATTAAGTTTAGATGGTACTGACCTTCTTATCACACAAGACCCAGAGGCAAGCCTCCATTTTATCCATGATGTCCCAATGCGATTTGTGGCATCATTATCGATGTCACCACTACCCTAAATTACAAACCTAACTACTTAAAACTCTCTCTTGAAAATAGTCTGTGTGGCAAACCTTACTTCCACAACCGCATTATCCAATGAAACACTCTAAAGGTACCAAAGTAACATATCTCCTCCAAAACGCTTATAAAATACAGACACTGAACTCTTCTCTTCTTCCCTAATTACTCGTTACAAAACACAATTATGTTGTTGTGAAAAATCTAAGTTAATAGATGAATTTTGAAGTTTATAGGCTTTGAAAATTCTTGAGGAATTCTACTACAATCCCTACAACAATTATTTTAATTCCCCTTTCAAAACCTATTTTTCTTACACATTCTCCATTAATAAGCATTTGTTTTTCTTGAGACAAAAATAAATAAATTGTTTTTCTCTTTTGTCTAACTAGGACTAATTTGGGCCTCAACTTGTGGCCTTAAACAAGAATTACTCTTCGAAATTTCAGTGGTTGTAACGTTCCTTAATCATTAATTAGTCGTTACAATTGATAATTCTTTGTGACAATAATTTAAATTAATCTAGCAAATATATATATATATATTCTTTCTTCACAAGAAGTAGGTAGTTCTCGTGAAGAAAATATATTTCTAGTAATATTTTTGAATCTCCAATATATCCCATAGTTTCATGCGGGGATATAGTGTATTAGTTTACTTTTCATGTATTTTTAATTTCCTTTTGAAAATGGCGAAATTTTCATAAATAACTATAATTTGAATCATAATTATGAATAGCAGCTATAATTTACCTAATTATATTTCATTACAATAATTTTAGAGAGTAAAGAGCTGGCAGCGAGTTCGAGAGAGATAGAGGAGTAAAGCAAACAAGATCAAGAGAGATAGAGGAGAGTGACGATCAGGTTGTATCTCAATTAAAAATGGAATACAACATATGCATAATTTTATTTCTATCTCAATTCTCAAATTTCTCGTCTCTATCCTCTCTCTCTCAATCTCTCATATAGATACACATATTAGCTTTGAAACTAAAATGTAAATAGATACACATTGTATCACCACTAAAATAAATACATATATAAAATATGTACCAATTTTTTGTGATACACAAATAGAAAAAAAAACATTGATACAACGTTTGAAAATTGTATCACCCCTAAAATAAATATACAAATACAGTTTTTCTGATCATAAACATATCAATTTTTTGAATACATAGATATAGTTGGTTGTATAGTATGTATTAACCGATGAAAATACAGTTTGATAATAGGTCATGTATCAATTATTCTGATACACAAATACAATTTTTTTCTGACACGTAGATACAATCGACTATATCAATTTAAGACGAAGAAGAAAAGATCCAAATATTGAACAACAAATTAAGATCCCATTATGAAATTTTTTAATTCTCTTAATATCAGAGGTGTATTCAGTATTTTGAGGTGATGGGTGCATTATTACAAAAAGGTTGATCTAAGATATAAATTTGATCGATTTGACATTTAGGTTTTTATTAGTGAAAATCATTAAAAAAAATTATATTATAGGTCCAAAATTAATTCTTAATATATAGGGATAAGGGTCTGAAAAATACCCCAACTTTGGTCGAATTTGCTGTTGCGATACTAAACTTTCATGAGGACCTATTACCTCCCTAGACTATTTAATACCGTATTTTAAACATATATATTTTCCCACGTGGACATAAAAAATAATG
>JAJOOR010007820.1:0-27804 GCA_036250505.1 Solanum acaule
AATTGGATCATTTGGTTCTAATCCAATCCCAGTCACCCCTTTACAAGAATACATTCCCTTGCACACATTTGAACCTGAACCGCTATCAGACAAGTCCTATTTAGGATCAAACACAGCAGATGTTTTTGAACACCCTATTAAAACAAACATGCTTTGTTTCATAATACTAAAGGGAGTTGAATCAACATGATCCAATGTAAAACTGCCTGAATTCTGCATTGAGGAACATGTTGACATAAAAGGGTCACTTTAAACAAATGTGTTGGTTGAGTAGTCTAGTGAGGATATAGTATAAATGCCAGAGGTAGTGGAAAATTGAAGAACTCCAGAAGTAGTGGAAAATTAAAGAACTCCAGAAGTAGTGCATTTTATGAATCTTGAAAATGGAGGATGTCCACAACCAAAACCAAAACCAAAGGGATATTTTAGGGCAATGTTGCCACATTTATCAGTATATGAACCATTTAGTGTGATGATACTAGGAACAAATTCAAGCGGATGAATTAGAAGAAATGAAAGAAACAATAAAAATATTTTGTTAAAACATGACATAATGAAAGGTATGGAAAGATAGTGATTTGAGTTACTAATGAATATGGAAAGTGAATCTATTAAGTGTGCCAAACGAAACTCTCTGGTTTTGAATTGATATAGAGCTTAAGAAAGAAAACACAAAACTTTTGAATATTATGGTCTTAAACCAAAAGATATGTAGAACGTGTTAAGATATCCTTTATTTTTGTGATCATAGACATGTCACGTGGGTACTTGAAACTAAAGAGTTGCTAAAAAGGAAAGACTAAAGAGACGTTATTGTTGAAACGAACTCAAAATAAAAGTAAGAAATTTTTTTTTTAAGTAAGTGGGGTATGCTCTGTTTGGTGGAGGAGTAATATTTTCAAATCTCCTTTAAAGAAGAGCCAGATTTTTATAATGCAGTTAAGCTGAAACAAGGCTTCCAGCAAGTGAATATTGTATTCTGCCAAGTTTTCAAAGTTTGCACAATGAAAATTCAGCCATTTCTTATTCCATACCCTGATGGGAAAATTCAAGATGTATCCCTGCTCTTGTAGATTATACAAAATAATCATAAAGTAATAAAGCAACATAGATGCAACAAAACCAATAAGACTAGGGTCAAATTTCTTACATTACACTTAGGTGTAACAAAACTAATCTTTTTTTGTAAGTTACAGAATTAAAGTTACCATAGATAAGAAAAAAGGTTATATAGAATTCCTCCTTGCTACATTTTTTGCAAAGATTATAAAGCGTCTTATGTACATAGAAGGTCAAGTCCTTAGCCACTCTTTTGGTTATTGAAAAGATAGTATTTTGAATTCATATTAGTTGTACAACTTTACATTGTTGAGACCAGAACAATAACAAATATAATGAAAACAGGAATAAGAAAACCTAATCTCTGTTGTTTACATCAAAATTTATAACGGAAATTTTGTCCTATAAATTATGTGACTGACAACTTTATTTAATAATTTCATTATTGCGACTTCTTTTGATTGTCAATCGAGGCTACCAACAGTACACACATCAATACCCACAAACATATGCCTGCAATAATTACTAGTATACATAATTTAAGAGCATGTGCACCAAAAACCTACTGAAAAAACAAATGAATCGTAAAGCAAAACTCAGGTGAAATTTGAAGTAAAAAGAAAAATCCGACTTCTGCAATTAGAAAAAATAGACATTGATTTCCTTTATAAAGAGCTTCAACAGAGAGCTATAGCTTAATTTTCGCAAACAAACCTGAATTTTAGGAACGGTACCACCATTATTGTGGTCTGTTTTGCTGATTTTTCTCTAACAAATCACTTTTGAGGTGGAACTGAAGAGTCACTATGAATAAGGATTTGAGTTATTCACTCCCTTAGGTATCTCTATTTCTAACGGAGAAGATGGAAGACATGTTCTGGAGAAACATACGCATCCTTTCGGAGGGATGGGGGAGTGGGTGTGTGTGAGCTTCTGCGGAAAAATCAAGATATGTTCTTTCATTATGTGTTCTTACGGAGTGGTGGGGTAGTGTGAGACCAGAAGTAGGGTGTGGGGGTAATGAGAGACCAGCAGTATGGGGTGGAGGGGCAGGGAGTATAATAAGTCTTTTCTGAAATATATAAAAGGGGAAAGTAAAGATATATGTGTCAAATTTTTATTATTAACGTCTGGCTATAAAAACAAATTGAGGTCTGAATATTGTTTCCTTACTAACACTACATTAAAATAGTCTTTTAACGATTGGAAAAAAAATTTGATGTTATAAATATACTTATAACGATCGGAATTATATTCTTTCGTTAAAATTTGGACGTTAAAAATCCATTTTCTTGTAGTGCTTCTTCCATGATCCTCTCCTGGAGCTCATCCACCCTTGCTACACACAATCTACCTTGATACCTTAATACACCATCTCCCCTTTGTTCAAATCCCATCACTTTCTTCTTATGAACATTTGCCTTCATTTCAAGTAAAACATGGTCTTGGTCTTGTTTCTCTATCACTTCGGACACTAGCGATGATGTAGCCCCATTCATCACAACCACTCCACCTTTATTGGAATGCATTAACCGGACTCCCAATTGTGCAAGTCGATGCACATATTTTGATAAAGCTTTCTTGCCTTCCTCAACATGGGAAGTACTACCCATAGATAACCTGCTCAAAGCATCAGCAACACAATTAGCCTTACCTGGGTGATAGAGAATACTCATGTCATAATCCTTGAGTAACTCCAACCACTTCTTCTGTCTAAGATTAAGTTCTTTCTGACTGCATACATACTGAAGACTCTTGTGATCGATGAACCGATCTACATGAACACCATAGAGATAGTGACGCCATATTTTCAAAGCAAACACTACATCAACCACCTCTAGATTATAGGTTCGGTAATTCTTCTCGTAAATCTTAAGCTGTCTGGAGGCATAAGCTATAACTTTTCCATTCTGCATCAATACACAACCCAGTCCAACTTTGGATGCATCACAATACACAACAAAGCTTTGTGTACCCTCTAGTAAGGTCAACACTAGCACAGTAGTCAATCGTGGTTTCAATTCGTGAAAGCTTTTCTCACAAGCTTAAAACCATTGAAACTTCCCTATCTTTTGAGTCAACTTAGTCAATGGGGATGAAATAGATGAGAACCCCATGACAAACCTCCTATAATAACTAGCCAATCCCAAGAAACTCCTAGTATCAGTTGGAGATATGGGTCTAGACCAGTTCTCCACTACCTCAATCTTCTGAGTGTCAACTCAAATCCTATCACCAGAAACAATGTGGCTGAAGAACACCACTGAGTCAAGCCAAAACTCACACTTAGAAAATTTGGCATATAAGTCCTTATCCTTTAAAGTTTGGAGAACTACTCTTAGGTGACTAGCATGATCCTCCGCATTCCTCAAGTAAATCGGAATGTCGTCAATGAATATAATAAAAAACATATCAAGATAAGGCTTAAAATCTCTGTTCATAAGATCCATGAATGTTGCAGGAGTATTAATCAAACCAAAAGACATGACAAGGAACTCATAGTGACTATAACGGGTCCTGAAAGCTGTCTTTCGAATATTACTCTCTCTTACTCTCAACTGATGATAGCCCGATCTAAGGTCTATCTTAGAAAAAACAGGTGGCCCCCTGAATTTGATCGAAAAGTTCATCAATTCTTGGAAGTGGATACTAATTCTTGATAGTAACCTTGTTCAATTGGCGATATTCAATACAAATCCTTAGTGACCCATCTTTCTTCCTCACATATATGATGGGAGCTCCCCAAGGTGAGACACTTGGTCGAATGAAACCTTTATCAAGAAGGTCTTTCAACTGCTCTTTTAACTCTTTCAACTCAGTTGGGGCCATTCTATATGGACAAATAGAGATAGGACGAGTATCAGGAAGAATATATATAACGAAGTTTATTTCTCTCTCAGGAGTGACTCCAAAAAGATCATCTAGAAAGACATCTGGAAACTCACTCACAACTGGATATGACTGAATAAGAGGTGTCTCAACTCTAGAGTCATTAACTTGGACTTAGTGATAGATGCACCCCTTGGAAACTAACTTTCTCACCTTAAGGTATGAAATAAAATGACCCTTAGGCACTATTGAACTACTCCTCCACTCAATAACAGGCTCATTAGGAAACTGAAACTTAACTACTCGATTCCTACAATAAACTGAGACATAACAAGCATGAATCCAATCCATGCCTAGAATAACATCAAAGTCCACCATATCGAACTCGACTAAGTCAGTCATGGTGTCCTTGTGATTAACTGAAATGGTACAATTACGATAAACTCTCTCAGCTAGAATAGACTCACCAACATGTGTGGAAACACTAAAAGGTTCAAGAAGGTTCTTGGGAAGAATATCAAAATTCATAGCAACATATGGATTCACAAAATATAGACTCACACTTGGATCAAGAAATGCATATACATCAAAAGTAAAGACTTTGTTCATACGACTGACAACATCAGGTGAATTCTCTTTCTCTTGGTAACTTGTGATAGCATACAGATGGTTTGCTCCTCCACCTGTCCCTGAAGTATCTCATGTCGGTGCAGCTATGTCTGGCGGAGCCACTGAATAAAATTGGGCTCTACTATCCCAATTACCACTACCCTGCCTGTTCTTAAGGCACTATCTCATGAAGTGACACTCTTGACCACACTTGAAGGAACCTATGGAGCCATCGCGACACGCTCCTGGGTGGTTCTTATCACACTTAGCACATGCAGGAGTCCAATTACATCCTTGTGCCACACTACCTTGAGATTGTGTAGGTCCAGCTCTGAGGTTTTGGGAATTCTGATTGTTGAACTCACCTATGTTCTTTGGTGTAGGTACACTAGCAGATGATAGAGCATCTCTATTTGGTTTGTGTTGAAAGGATGACCGATTTGCATTGCTCTTCTGCTGCCCGAACTCATTTCCTGTTGTCTTAGCCTTCTTGTTCCAGAACTCTTCTCTATCTCTCAGCTTATCTTCCTCAACCTGCAACACATGGATCATCAACCTTGCTATGTCCATGTACCTTATCAACATCGCAGCCTTACCCTTTTTTATTGACAAACGAGACAACCCTGACATAAACAAGCTCATCATGCTCCTCATGTCAGCAACCATCTCCAGAGCATAGCGGGACAATTGAGTGAACTTGAGGCTATACTCATGCACACTCATGGATTCCTTATTAAGAGTCAGGAATTCTCTTACCTTTGCCTTTCTCAGTTCATGGGGAAAGAAATGCCCTATTAAGGCCTCTTCGAACATAACCCATCTCACAATTGGTGCACCCTCAGCTCTAGTCTTCATCAATTGGTTGTGCCATACTTTAGCAACACCCAACAGTTAGTATGCAGCTAGTTTCATATGCTCAACATCTACGACATGCATCACCTCAAACACTTTCTACAACTCTTCCATAAAAATTTTCGAATCCTCGGTGACACATTAACCGGTGAAATTTGGAGGATTCATCCTTTATAACTCACATATTGTGGATGTATTAGCAACATCCGGTTGACTCCCTCTTTGTTTCCCAAATTGGTTGGTCACCACTTGACTCAACATCTGGATAGCACCACAAAATTCACCGTTAGTAACCTCTCCTTGGGGTTGCACTTTCGGTGCATTGGGAACCCCTTGATCCTGAGGATCAACATTTCTCCTAGAAGGACGACCTCGAAAAACTCTTCGTGGAGGCATGATCTGAAAGATACATGCAAATACGAATTAGAAAGAAACTTTTATAGAGATGAAATCTATCGCACATAAAGAGTATGAAAGAAGGGAGATAGTTCCTAAAAGTTGTAGCCTCCTAATTATAGATGTGGCGCGCTTCACACCGATAACTAGGACTCTAAAGACACGACTTCATAGAAACCCTAAGACTCTTGAACTCTGTGCTCTGATACCAAGTTTTTCACACCCTGAGCCTACACCCTGGATGTGGCCGGCAGTCGAGAACCATTACTGGCCTCAAGAGAAGCCTTGGCCTTGCTAAAATCTGAGTGGAAGACTTACTCAACAACAAATAAACCTCAAATGTAAAAATTTAACTCAATATCTCAAATAGTTAAACTCAGAATATTTTAAAGAAACATTCAACTAGCCAAAAAAAGGCAACTCCAGCCTAGAACATTAAAAACTGAAAATGAAACAGACTTCTCAACTATAATTGTCTATCTATGAAGCCTTTAAATGACAAAGATGGAAGTCAGGACAAGACCCACGACATCCTAACAAAACTGAAAAGTTAGTTGAATCCTTCAGAAGCAGGGAGGCTCATCAAAGCTAACTCGAACTGTTACGGTATCAACAAAGCGCCTGTTGATGACCCTGATTACCTGTATTTGCATTATGAAATGATACAGGCCAAATGGCAACAATACACTAAATGTACGAGCATATAAGGGGAACAGTGAAACATAACCTGCAAGCTTGAACTGATAAAAGGAAACCATACTTACCTCAACTCAACTCGATGCAAGAATACTCAAGAGACTCAAAGACACTCAAGAACTCAGAAATACTCAACTTAGTTCAATATAAAAGCAATAATAAGATGCATTATAAAGAAAGCTGTTAAACAATAATTTATAACTCAATTTATTTTAAAAAATTCAATAAAACTCTCTTCCTCTTTATTGGAAGATTCTCTAACCGACAACCATCACTATGAGCTATGTGATGATACAACGTCTCACCCATGCTGCCAAAACTGTCCTATACCTTCTCGGAGTATAAGACCTCCTCAACTAAGTGGATCCACTAAGCTATGCTGAAAAAGTAATAAGGAATTATCTAAAAAGTATGACCCTTTCTACCCACATTGGCTAAATGGTTTATGAGGACTTTGAATTAGTTGAACTCATCCCTATATCAGTGCTCAATACTACTCCCAACACTATAACTCAACTCATATGTTTAAAAACATTTCCTCATCCTCAAACTTTTAGATTATTACTCAAAAGGTTCTCTTAATAGAGATTATACTCAAAACTCCTCATGCATTCATATTTGGAAATCAAGGTTTCCTCTCATTTTAAATGTAAATACATTTACTATTGGGAATACTTAGTTCCCATATATTCATTTTTGAAAAATAAAACTCAACTCTCCTCATCCTCATACTCAAGTGCTCAAGTCTTAAAACAAGTTTTAAAAGATTGTAGAAGATTTCTCGAAATGACTCGAAAGAACTCTCAAGACATTACTCTTAACTCTACCTTGAATTTGAATTATTAATTCAAGGTTTATGAAGGATCTCTCGATATTTATATATAGTTTAGAGTAGTTAGAATCAGAAAGGAGTGAAGGTACTCTTTAAAAGAACTCAGATGGGACAAACGATAGAAAAAGAGTGGGGGTCAGGCGACCCTGGTGCACTGCTGGCACAGCACGCCAGCCCTCCTGGCGCATCATTGGCACGTCACACCACCCCTCCCTCAGAATGACTCGACAAATTTTTTCTTCTCATTTTCTGACCGTAACTCGCCTAGAATCGATTGTTTTCCTTAATTTTTCTTAAGAATCATTTAAACAATACAAGTACACAAGAATATACTCATTTTTCCTCAAGAAAAACCCTCAACAATCGAAATCCTCACCTCAAAAATTCCTCAAACGCTATAAATAAGGCATGAAGAACAAAACCTGAAGAACACCCATCAAATATTCAAATCATTCAACCTCAAGAATGAAATTACGGATGGAATCTATATGATTGGCTTGTGGGTGAACGAATCCAACACTTTGAAAACTTTCATACCTTAATTTGGCGAAATTCCTTAACAAATCTCAAGAATCTTGACGAATGACTTGAACCTCTCCTCTTTTCTTCTTCTTGAACTCCTTTATAAAATCCTAAGCCTATTTACGATTGTGAAAACTGATCCAAATCATTTTAGACCCCTAAAATATTATTAAAAATGTTTAAAGTTGAAGGGGTAAGGAAAAGACTAAAATACCCCTCACTAGTTCGGGTAAATTTCCTTAACTGGATAGGCTGAGTTCAAATAGGCATATCTCCTTCATTCAAACTTGAAATTTAGGAAACTCGGTGGCATTGGAAAGAGGAGTCAAATACCTTTAATTTTATATCTTGTGGGCCACCTAACACATTCTGTACTGAAAGTTATGCTCGTTTGAAGTTTACCCAAAACTCACAACTTAAGCATAGGTTCCAAAATTCTCAATTTGGCTCTTTCCAATTTAGCGCTTTCTAAATTTATCTCTTTCTGAGGTGGTATATTACAATTTTTCTCTTGTATTTAGGTTCCTTGAGTATATTTCGATTGTTTGAGATTATGTGGGAAATTTTTCATGTAAATGTAAATTTAAGATTTTTTATTGAGAGTTTTGTCGTATTGCTGACTAAGTTTTTGTATGTGTTGTATACTATGGTTTGTGTAATGATACTACACTTGCTCTTTCCTTGTTGAGTACAGGGCATATTTTGGCAGCTCCTTCGGGACCTCAGCTGTGATTCTAGTGCTAACCGAATCCAAGGGTGAACTACATCTTCTAGGCTACCGAGAATTTCTCTTTATTTTTTACTTTATATATACGAACTCAAAACTCTTAAAATTGTTTTTTTATTGGGGTTGCATCCCCTTATTGTACACGATGTAGAGTTTTGGTACATGGCGTTCAACTTCTAGGGGTGTTTCTGAAAATGTTTAAGGATAATGGTTTTTAATTATAAAACTTGTTTTTAAGTTGTTGAAAATTACTCCCTTGCTGTTGTTTAGTTTAAGGCATGTTAGTAGAAAGTTTTTTCTCCCATTAAGCGCTTAGTGTGGATGCCTCTCACAGTAGGTTAGGTCATGACAGAGTTGGTATCATAGACCTAGGTTTGTTGATCTTGTCGTACCAAAACATATCTAGTAGAGTCTTGTGGGATGGTATAGTGATATTTGTACTCTGTTTTTTCTTTAGGAGGCTACATGTCTTTAGTAAATTTCTTTTATTTTCTTCCTTCACATTATTACTTGATTTCACTAGGTGTCTGACAATCTATATTAGTATTTAACTTCCTTCATTCTTCTGTCCAAGGACGGTTGATACTAGATTCAGTTGAGTTAGAGCACCAATTCCAACAGTAGAACATGTAGTGCAAAGGTGAGGTAGAGGATTGATTGGGCCGAGGCCGATAACCCCTATCCCACCCTAAGTTTGTGTTAAACAAAGGGTTAAGGTTGAAATTGATAAGGATATTGAGCCAAAGGTGGAAATACATGTTGGGGATACATGTCTTCCTTTTTATGACTTCTAAATTTATTTAGCGGGTTTTAGCATTTCTGAATGGGTTGGCATGTACTCAAGCCACTCCCATTGTGTCACCTACTTAGGCTCTAGGTACTCATCCTATTGTTACTACGGCCCGTATGATGAATGAAAATTTAGGTACTGATGTGTTCTTCTGAGGTAGAAACACATGTAGGGGATATATGTCTTCCTATTATGACTTTAAAATTTGTTCAGCATGTGTTAGGATTTCTGAATGGGTTGGCATGTACCGAAGCCACTTCCATTGTGTCAGCTACTTAGGCTCCAAGTACTCATCATATTATAACTATGGCTAGTATGATGGATGAAGCTTTGGGTAGTGATGTCTGATGAATCGGGAATTATAACTCAATTAGAGCTTGTTATTGAATGAATTAGTGTCTTCAATACCTATTTGTGTTCATAACTGATGTTAATTTGTTTATGTGCAATAGTGAAGGCTTAAGACCAAGGCAAGGCAAGGACATTACAATGCAACAAGAAGCAAAAGAGTTGGAAAGGCTGAAGAAAAGAAAGGTTGGAGCTCCAAAAGTCACTTGGCGACTCACCGAGTGAGCCTCCAGCTCGCTAAAAAGTCCAGGGAATTGGCTCACAAACTAAGACAACTCAGTGATTAGGAGAGCACTTCGGCGACGCGCCGAATGGAACGGCGAGTCCGACCCAGCTTTCCCAAATGAACTGAACATCTAGGTGCAGAAGTCAACCCAAAAGGCGAGAAGAGGTGCTTGTTAGTGGATCGTCGGGTCGTTTGGTGATCCCGACAAACTTCACTGAGTCGGACTTCGTACTGAAATTTTTGGAAACACATAGATTGATTTTTGAAGAGAGAGAAACGGGTCTTACACAAATTTTATATTTTTTCACTTACATGGAAAATATTGAAAATTCTTGTAGAGGGTTTTGAGCTTGGATATTGCGGATTTAAGGTTTTACTCTTACTTTTGGCATTGAGCATTGGAGATTTTGTCATTTCGATGGAACATATTTTTGGTAACTATTTCTTACTTTTTTTTATGTGTGGCTAAACCCCCTTTCCTTAGGGGTGTGACTATGTAATCAAATACATAAATTAGCTTAAGGGTATTTTTAATTGCTATATTTAATGTTATTTTGAAATGGGTTCAGTCATTTATTCATATTTTCATTTATGAACTGAAGTTGTAAATTTAGTTCTAGATTTAGCTCTTGATGCTTTCTTGCGAATGTTGTGTAGAGTAGAATAAATGATTGATAATTCTATTGGCTTATGTCTTTACAACTCAGCTTGATAAAATGGGTTAATTTAAGTAATTGAGTTGTTTTGTATTGTGAAGCTTGTTGAGGTTCGAAGGAACCCACTTGAAGCGTAATAGATGATTCAAAAATAGTTGTTATAGTTAAAATTCATCCTATCCATTGAGACTCAATGACTTAAAGAAATTATTAATTACCCACTATGCAAAATTAGTATTCTATTACTCACACACCCCTAAAGTCCTCTTTATACATGTTCAAACTTTGTACTACTTGTTTCCATTAACAATTGCATAACAAACTCTCTTGTTATTGATAATTGAAACCTATTGATTTACGTTATGTTACGTGTTATTTACTTCTGTTCAACAAGAAATTAGAACATTTAAATACATCGTACTTGATTTTTTTACCGTATCACTCATTGTGGGAATGACCCCAACTCACTGTTGGGTTTATACTTGTTAGTGACCGCCTACACTTTGAATTATAAGAGGTGTAGTTGAGCGCTGTCAAAAATGGCGCTGCTGCTACTTTCGGCGATGATCCTTTAGCTCACCGAAGTGATTTAGTGAGTCGTCGAATGGCACTAGATCACCTTTTTTACCTTTATTTTTGCTAAAATTTTGTATAGCATTCGGATAGATCTCTCTCTACCGCCGACTATGCTCGGTGACTCACTGAATTGTCATTGATCTCACCCTTTTGCACTGAATTTTAGTAGGGTTTTTCTGTAACATTTGACGAGTCCTTTTTTACTAGAGGAATGGACTCGACAGCTCGCTAAACCGTTTGATGAGTTTGTCTGCACTGTTTGAGAATTTTATGTCACTAACCCTCTACAACCGCATTTGTTCTTGTTTGTGTGCTTTTGCAAGTATGTCTAGATCTAGAAATCAGGCACAAGGTCCACCACCACGAAAAAAGGCCAAAGGGGTTGTAATCGCGGAGGACGTTGACACTTCCCGGACTACTAATCCTAAACCTCCTTAGGTGAGTGGTAAGGGGGAGGGTAAAAAGTAGGTTGTGACTGAACCATGCTTCATGAGTTGTGAATTTGAAAAGAATAAAAGAAAAAGAAAAGAAGTGAAACTTAAACCATGCTTCATGAAGGTAGAGTCGCTAAGCCAAAATTATCATACCCTTACCCTCAGCCCAATTACAAGCCTTGAAAGACCTTTTTGATCTTGCATAAGCCAAGTGATGTGTCGGTTGGAAAATATGGGTAAGCCTATGGGTAAAATCATGCATGGTTTTCTCATTGGGAGTGTGAGAGTTGATTTCGATTACTTAATTAGAATCCTTCATTGGCTTTGTGAGAGCATGTAATCATTATTGATGTGAGGGCATTCTGATACTTTTGTTGGGCATGAATTTGCATTTGAAGTGAGTATTTGTGAGCATGAATTCTAATTGATAATGGGGAGTCATAGTTGGAAACTTTGAGTGCACAATTGAACATTGCATGTTTGGATTGAACCTTGTGTTCACTTTATGTTGAGTCTTGTAACATATATTATATGTAGAATGACTTGTCTTTCTATTCATCAAGACAAGATACTTATACAAATACATATGCTTCTATGGAGGGAAACTAATCAAAGTAAATCAACTAAGAATTTGCTCCTATAATTAAGTAAGCTATATATGGAAGATATAATATTTACACCTATTCTATTCTATAACACTCCCACTCAAGCTGGAGCATAGATGTTGATCATGCCCAGCTTGTCACAAAGATAATTAACCCGAGCTCCATTTAACGCCTTTGTGAACAAATCAACTAGTTGCTCTCCTCTCTTTACATAACCGGTGGAAATCAAGTTATCTTGGATCTTCTCACGAATAAAGTGACAATCTACCTCGATATGATTTGTTCTTTCGTTATACACAGGATTTGAGGCAATATAAAGAGCATATGTTAATATGTGATGCATCCATATGATCTCACATGTGGACTACGCCATAGCTCTATATTCAGATTTTGCATTGGATCGCGATACAACACCCTGTTTCTTACTTCTCCATGACACCAAATTACCACCAAGAAAGACACAATAACCAGTAGTAGATCGTCTATTGGTTTTACATCCAGCCCAATCAGCATCAACAAAACACTCAATGTCAGTATGTCTATGGTTACCATATAAAATTCCAAGACCAGGGGATCTTTTCAAGTAGCATAAGATCTGGTCCAAGGCTTCACAATGTTTGACTATAGGTGCATAAATGAATTAACTAACAACACTCAGTGCAAAAGCAATATCTGGATGCATTATAGTGAGATAATTTAGTTTCCCTACTAACCTCCTATATCTCTATGGATCATAAAATGGGCTGCCATCATCTTGGGTCAGATGCACATTAGGGACCATTAGAGTACTACAAGGTTTGGCTGCGGACTTTCCAGTTTCCACAAGTAGGTCAAGAATATACTTTCTCTGAGATAGAAAGATTCCCTTCTTGCTTCTAGTTAATTCTACTCCCAAAAAATATTCTAGCTGTCCCAAATCTTTTGTGTGGAATTTAGTATGCAAGAATGACTTGGGTGAAGAGATCCCCGAATAACCTGTAATAACAATGTCATAAGCATATACCACAAAAAGAATAATTCCAATTGTTGATTGTTTATAAAAGATTGAGTGATCACACATGCTTTTTTTCAGCCAAGAACGAGGGCTTTGTTTAAAACCATACAAGGATTTCTTTAGGTGACAAACTTTTCCATACTCACCCTGAGCAACATATCCAGGTTGTTGCTCCATATACACTTCTTCTTGGATATCACTGTGAAAAAATGCATTCTTGATATCTAGTTGGTGCAACAACCAATTCTTAGATGCATCTAAGGAAATAAATAAGTGAACAGACATGAGTTTAGCCACCGGAGAAAATGTCTCTGAGCATATCCTTTAGCCACTAGTCGAGCCTTAAGTCTAGCCACAGAGTCATCTGGATTAACTTTGACTGCAAAGATCTATTTGCATCCCACTGCCTTCTTTCCTTTTGGTAAATCCACCAAGTCCCAAGTGTGATTCTCATCTAGTGCATGTATCTCCTCAAACATTGCATTATACCATCCAGTGTGACTCAAGGCTTCCTTAACTGTCTTAGGAACAATGATAGAGTCTAGAGAAACAATCAAAGATCAAGACATAGAGGATAAATGACCATAGGAAACAAAATTAGCAATGGAGCATGCAGATTTGCAACTATGTGTACCTTTTCGAATAGCAATAGGGAGATCAAGATCTTCTGGAAGATCAGATGAATGAGGATCTGATGACAAAGGGACTGGTGCAGGACATGTATCATTGGCCTCTCGCCTCCTCGAGTAAACTTGTACAACCGGAGGTCTTACTAGTATAGATGGTGCAGGAGCTGATGGTACACTACTTGATTGATCCTCAATAGATCATCCAAGAGATGGAGGGACAATATTTGATTCTTCTGTCAAAACACGGTGACCTCATAGACTAAACACTCATTTTCCTCCCCTTGACTTGTAGAAATGGGAGGTGCATAAAATAAAGGTGTAGTCTCTGAAAATACCACATCAGTTGATACCAAATATTTACCAAGTTCAGCAGAATAACATCAATACCTATTCTAAAGACGAGAATAACCCAAAAAAGCGTACTTCAATGCCTTTGGATCCAACTTAGTGACAGATGGTCGAACTTGTTGAACATAACAAGTGCTTCCAAACACCTTAGATTCTACTGGAAATAGTGACTGGTTTGGAAACAGAAAACTGTAAGGCACATTACCAGCAAGAACAGTGGATGGCATACGATTAATAATAAAACAAGTTGTAGAGATTGCATCTGCCCAAAACTATTTTGGAATCTTCATTTGGAACAAAAGTGCTTGAGTTGTCTCAAGTAGATCCCTGTTCTTCCTCTCAGCAATTCCATTTATAGTGGGTGTATCAACACATAAAGACTGGTGGAGAATACTGTCTTTTCTCATGTATGATTGAAATGATTCTGACATATATTCTTTAGCATTGTCACTCCTTATAATACGTACCGAAGCATTGAATTGTGTTTTGACTTCAGCATAGAAGGCACAAAAGTGAGTAAACACTTCTGAGCGACTCTTCAAGAAATAAATCCAAGTCATACGAGAAAAATCATCCACAAAAGTAATAAAATACTTATTCCCGATTTTGGAAATAACAAGGCATGGTCCCTGATGAGTCCACGATTTGGACTCATTTAGGACTTTATTTGAATAGACTTAGTGTTCTCAAATGCATATTTTGTGCCAATAACTGATGTAAATCCATGAATTTCATGTATTTGGATTAAGGAACAAAGCATGGACACTATTGAGCAAAAAGGAACAAGGCAGCTGAAAGAATGAAGAAAAGAAGGCCTGAGGATCGCCTAACCCATTAGGTGAGTCGCTGAACGACAAGGTTCTCGCCTAATGTTCCAGAGTGCCAAGCCCTGAAGGAGAAAATCTTGTCGGCGAGAGAAATGAGTAGTCGGCGAGTCACCAAACGGTTCCGCAATGCAGTTCCATATCGCCCAAAGTTACTGAACCTGAAGGTGCTAAAGGCAAAAGCAAACAGCGATGAAAATGACCAAAGGGTGGATCGCCAATTGGATCGCGATCCCGACTAACTTCGCCGACTAAACCTCCGAAACACACTTTTTGACAACTAGAAATACTTATTTAAATTTAAAGCTTAGTATCTAATCTTTTGTTGAAACATAATATTTTTAGTTTTTGATGTAGAGATCTTAGAACTGAATAGAGACACAATATTTCCTTAGCTTTGAAGATTTGATGATTCGAAGATTTCCATTTCTAAGAAATTTGATGTGGGTGATAAGGATTCTTCATCTTAGACCTTTGTAAAGACAATATCAATCATACCCAGTTGAAGGAAACACAACTTGGTAACGATTTTTACCTTTTTACTATGTCTAGCTAACACCCCAATTCTTGGGGCGTGATTATGTGATTATGGGTTGATTTAACTGTTAGGTATTGTTAATTGATAGATCATTTGCTATTTAAAAGTTATTTCGTTCAGTAATTGTGATAGATCATTTGCTGTTTAAAAGTTATTTCGTTCAGTGATTGACTAGAGTGTATTCTTATTTGCCTATTAATTCTCAATTACGAACTATTCCCTTGGGACTCGACCCCAACTCATCACTTAGTTGAGTTATATTACTACTCACAATCGTTGGTACTTAGTATTAGATGAAGTGTCCTGATATGTGAAATCAAAATGGCGCCGCTGCCGGGGATTGGTGTTACTTGAGAATTTTTAGTTAAGTTGAATTTTGTTCTGGTTAGTTATAGTGATACTTATTTAATTTTTAGTTTTGTTTTGCTTGTTTGTGTGTTGAAACAAGAAAAATTAGTGTGAATGGTGAAACTGGTGACCAAATGAACCACCCCTTTATGAGATTTTTGAATCTTAGGGATAACCTCCTAACGTTTAAGCAATTGGAGGGTGAGTCTATCCATGAGATGTGGCACAGATTTAAGGCATTACTACAGTAGCGCCCAAATCAAGATAAATTTCTACTGGAGTGCTTCTATAGAAGTCTTGGTCCCGAAAATAGAAGCATTGCTGACCAACTTGTTGCAGGTTGTTTGATACAACAATCCTATGAAGTAGTAGCCCAAATCCTTGATGACATGGTTTACACCAGATAGGAAATAGAGAAAGACCAAGAATGGGCCGCATTGTTGACTCAGCTAGATGTCTTGTCCAAGAAGGTCATGAAGTTGGATGCAAAGTCCAAAAACAAGCACAGGCACCTTCCCCCTCACGAGTGTCAAAAGATGAAACAACAAGGGGGTGGACAAAATGAAGAGGCCCTCTCACTTATTCTACACAAAATCGAAGAACAAGATAGAGTGTTGAATGAGATAAAAGAGAATATCTTAATGCTTAATCAGATGACAACCTCCTATTCCATGATTATTCAGCTACAAGACATCCAGATAAACCAAGTGATGTTATGTCTCTACTTACAACCTAAAGAGGAGTAGCCTAGTGATTCTATGGCTAACCCCAAGAATTAGGTTTGAGTGTGGACTTGCGTCGTAGCACAACGTTAACTAAGGCGCTTCTTGGGAGGTAACCCAAGGTCTTATCGCTTTATTTTTTCTTTAAGAAATAATGGTGTATTGTTTGTGTAGGTCGAAGTGGGAAAGTTGTTGAAATGTGAAGGTTGGCGAGCAAATGGTCCAGTCGGTGCATCATCGAAGAGGTCGGTGAGCCCGACCTAATCCGTTGTTTGACTCAAGACATCTTTAAATTGGAGTCTGTAAAACTCAACGAGCCTAGGAGAAGCTTGGTGAATCGCTGACCGGGTCGGCAAGCTCGATTTAGTTTGTTGTTTGGACACCCACATTAATTTGAGGTCCTGTAAAAATTGGTGAGGTGAGTGACCACTCAGCGGATCACCGAGTGGGTCGGTGAGCATGACTAACTTCACCAACTGGGCGAGAACTGGACGGTTTTTAAGGCCAAAGAGTCAAAAGTTTCAAACTCTTTCCCTTTCCCTAACTTTTTATCTTCGCAAACTCACACCCGCACTCTAGTTTATATATTTTTGCACTTTTAGAGTATTTTAGTGGTTGATTTGTTCTCGGATTTAGTTTACATTGCCGCCTAGCATTTCAATACCACTTTAATCGGCATCTAAGATATGGTAAAGACCAATATTGTCATGCCACCCATGAATAAAAAGCACGGGATATCACAATAAATGAAGGGGGGTCAAATCCTCCCAAGAAGGGAAGACAAGAACCTCCACCTGGAGATAAAGGCAAGGGTAAGAGGCCCATTTTTTACAAGGAGACTACTCCCCAAGGCCCCTATATTCCTTCATGGGTCCGGGGATTCTATGCAGTTGTGCAGGCCTTTTTGGCGGATACACCCTTGGAAGCTCCTAGTGGGTCTGGTACTGTTGTTTCTTTTAAGGTGACTCTGGGTACTGAGACCCTACGACCAGAGTGATGCACCGAGCACTGATGCCAAACAGATGGAGCTACTGTGTAGACATGACCCCCTCTTTACCTCCCTCTCTATCGTACTTTGTTTCACTTTTGTATATTTTTGTTTGCATATGTTTTATTTGTGGTGGGGTGAGGCCTACCTTTTGTGATTTTGTGACTCTTGGTTTTTGTTTATATATTGGGTTTTGAGGTGAAATTGTGTTCTACACTGCTTTTTGTGGATGTTTGAGCTTGTGGCTCCGTGTTTTTAAATATAAATGACTTTTGACCCTTCCGGAAAAAAATTTACCACCTATTGTTTGCGTTGAATGTGGATGTTCTTTTGCAAATTTGAGTATCGGTTTTGATCAATACCGGTGACTTGAATAGTGCTCTCAATTGAACAAACATGAATGTGCGGCTACGATGAGGCCAAATGAAGTTGCATAGGCAATATGTTAACTTTTTGCATCTCATTGTGACTAGCCAAGTATCAAATTGAGTCTCTTCTGATGTACATTGCACACCCGTGAAGGTGTGAAGTCTTGTTTGTCATTGGTGTCAATGCCTTATGTGATGAGATTACTGTGAACCATGCATAATGACACCTATAATTTTGCTCGTTAGTCTGGTTGACTAAGTGATGTAATCTCTTGATATGAGCTTAGGAAACTTGAAAGAGTGTGAAACAAGTTGACATTATACCTCTTTTTGTGGACTACCTTGTGAGTGTGTGAACTCGGCTTAAACACCCTTTGAGCCTTAACCTTTTCTTGGAAGAAACTTGATGATATTGTGACCTTTTATTGATCCATTACCCAAAATCCTCATGAATTGTGGTTAGTTTGAATAGCCAACTTTGGTCAAAAGCCTAAGTTTGTGGTGTGGTGAAAAGAGAAGATAAATCAAGAAGTGCAAGAAAGTCCCCTTTGACCCTTGGTTTTGAGAAAAATAAAACCCCTCCATATAAAAAAAAAAGAATGAAAAAAAGGATTGCGGAATAAAGTTGTGAAAATGCAAAAAGAAATGGGGTTTCCAACAGTCAATGGAAAGTGGATAATGTAATGACTTGTGAGCACAAATTAAAATGATGAAGAAAAGGGAAGAAAGAGTTGTTCACACCACATTTCATGGGGAATACAACCATTGAGAAGAAATGACCATACCGTTGCACTCAGCCCTGTTATTAGCCTTGAAAAGAACTTTTTGATCTTGAGTGAGCTGAAACAAATGTTGGTTGGGAAATACAGGCAAACCTATAGATGAAGTCATGCATTGTGTTCATCTTTATGAGTGTGAGCCTTTCATTTGATTCTAGAACTTTAAATTGTGAACCATTATGTGTAAATATGGAATCATTCTTTGTGTGAGGACATTTGATCACTTTTGTTGAGCTTGAACTTGCATCTGAAGCAAGTAATGTGAGCTTGAGATTCTTTGACAATGGTGAGTCACAACTTGAGTCTTTTAGTGTACAATTGATCTTTGCACGAGTAAGTTGAGTCTTTTTGTGTGCAGTAATGATTGAGTCATGTGTAGCACTTTTTGAGACATCCTTTTTGAACTGTTGAACTTGAGGTTTACTTGAGGAAAAGCAA
Organism: Solanum acaule; assembly: GCA_036250505.1. Classification (NCBI taxonomy): domain Eukaryota; kingdom Viridiplantae; phylum Streptophyta; class Magnoliopsida; order Solanales; family Solanaceae; genus Solanum; species Solanum acaule. The sequence goes on from JAJOOR010007820.1 coordinate 19,134, forward strand.
AAGTATAAGTTGGGGGTGTTGATGAGTCAACGATTTTGACTCATTTAGGGCTTTATTTGAATAGACTTAGTGTCCTCAAATGCATATTTTGTGCCAATAACTGATGTAAATCCTTGAATTTCAGGTATTTTGATTAAGGAGCAAAGCACAGACACTATTGAGCAAAAAGGAATAAGACAGCTGAAAGAATGAAGGAAAGAAGGGATGAGGATCGCCTAACCCATTAGGTGAGTCGCCAAACGGCCAGGGTATCGCCTAATATTCTAGAGTGCCAAGCCCTGAAGGAGAAAATCTAGTCAGGGAGAGAAAGGAGCAGTTGGCGAGTCACCGAACGGTTCCGCGATGCAGTGCCATATTGCCCAAAGTTACTAAACCTGAAGATGCTGAAGGCAAAAGAAAAACGGTGATGAAAATGACCAAAGGGCGGATCGCCGGTTGGATCGGCGATCTCGACTAACTGCGCCGACTGAACCTCCGCAGTACACTTTTTGATAACTATAAATACTTGTTTAAATATTTAGCTTAGTATCTGATCTTTTGTTGAAACATAATATTTTTCAGTTTTTAAAGTTGAGAGCTTAGAACTGAATAGAGAGACAATATTATCTTGGCTTTGAAGATTTCAATTTCTAAGAAATTTGAAGTGGGTGTTGAAGATTCTTCATCTTAGACCTTTGTAAAGACAATATCAATCGTACCCAGTTGATGGAAACACAACTTGGTAATGACTTTTATCTTTTTACTATGTCTAGCTAAAACCCCAATTCATGGGGTGTGATTATGTGATTATGGGTTGATTTAACTGTTGGGTATTGTTAATTGATAGTTCATTTGTTGTTTAAAAGTGATTGTGTTCCAGTAATTGTGGTTGAATTTAATGAGTTGTAGTTGCAAATGCAATCTTAACTTAGTGTTTTTGGCTTGCTCGAGAGAGGTTTTAAAACCAAAATTACTGAATCGATAGTCTGTGGGTATTGTGTTATCATAGCTTCAGCTCGAGAGAGTGAACCTTAAACCTTTTTCCACACATTCAGGTCGAGAGAGTGAATGGACTAAAGCAAAGGTTACGCTTCATTAATACTTATTGGTGTTCAAGAGAAACCAATTTGATTCGGGGTAAATTGTTCAAGAAAAAGTTTTGCCCCGCTAAAGTCTAGCTTATTCACTGATTTGCAGCTGTTTACTATTTATTACAGTTACCAAGTTGTTTACCTTAGCCCATAATCCAATCACATCCCAAGAATCCCTTTTCCATATTCGTATTTTCATGTTGTTTGCTGTTTTAGCTGATAATACAAACAAACCCTCTTGATATTTGACACTTGTGTCACCTATAATTTAAACCATACTTTTATTCGTAAATGCTTTTCACTATGATTGTCTATAGCGTATTCTTACTTGCCTATTGATTCTCAATTACGAACCACTCCCTTAGGACTCGACCCCAACTCACTTAGTTGGGTTATATTACTACTTATGATCGTTGGCACTTATTATTGGATGAAGTGTCCTTATACGTGAAATCAGTCCCCAAACATCAGAATGAACCAACTCAAAAGTTGACTCAGCCCGCTTATTAACCCTTAGGCTTAATGAGTTGTGATGATGTATTACAAATCGCAATGACTCACATTCTAATGAACAAATATACTGGAATTGCAGACAAAGCTTCTTTAGCAAAGGTAGAAAAGGATGTCCCAAACGACAATGTGCTTCAAATGGAGACACAATACTAGAGCAGGCAATAAACTGAGGCACCCATTCATCCAAACCACAGATATCATCAGATACATGTCTTTTACTAATAACCTTATTCATCTTAAGATCACGAAACAAACAATGATTCGAAAAGAACGAAATATAACAATTAAGGTCTGTGGTAACTTTGCTAGCATAAATCAAATTGAAGGCCAACTTTGGTAGACTTAATACTGATGACAAGGTAATAGTGGAGGTTGGTTTAACAGTCCCATATCCAACACTATACAAGTTGATCCATTAGCTACAATAACTGGAGAGAGAGCTTTGTGTGACTGAAAACTAGTAAAATTGTTAGGATTACTGGTCATGTGATTTGAAGTACCTGAATCAACACCCATTTATTTGAAAAGGTTATTAGAAATGTTTTTTCCTGATTCATTAAAGGCATTAACTGAAGTGGATTCCTTCAGTAATTTCTAATATCGAGATAATTCAACAAACTCCTTTGCCGAAATCAAAATCATTTTATCAGACCTTTGAGTTCCCTGATTACAGTCAATCATATTCCCAACAAAACGCTTACGGTGCCAAAATGAATTGGTGGAGAAACCAACAAGTCCCAAACAGACTATAATCCCAAAAAAAAGACAATACAATCACCAAAATAAAATGACTAACTAGATTGACAGCTCCAAGACCAATCTGGCTGAAAAGTCATAAACGAAGGGGACATTGATCGGAAAAGACAACAATGTTTGAGAAGGCAACAGATTTTCAAGACAGCAACCCAAAAAATAGAAGGATGGACATGTGTGTTCAAAAGTTGAGTTCCGACAAAATAACCTTATCGAAACAGCTCCAGAATGACTCAAACTTCAGATTTGAGTTCACAAATAGATCTCCAACAAATATTCTTAGCACCCTTCTTGAATTTCCAAAATTTTGAAGCACCAGCTTCACTCGAGAAAGGCAGACAATCGAGCATCAAATTTAGGAGTTTCAATCTGAACCTAGATGCCACAAAATGGATTCATTACACTTAGACAATCAATTTCTCTAACACAAAAATGGTGTCCAGATTCAAAGGTGAAAGATAAGGACTCAACTACTTCCCCGGAGCCATAGTAGCTTCCGGTGAAGTCACAGTGACTTCCAACAAAGCCAAAATCCCAGCTTAGATAGTTGCTCTCATACCATGTAACATATATTAAATGGTGAATGACTTGTCTTTCTATTCATCAAGACAATATACTTATACAAATACATATGCTTGTATGGAAAGAAACTAATCAAAGTAAATCAACTAAGAATTTGTTCTTATAATTAAGTTAGCTATATATGGAAGATATAATATTTACACCTATTATATTCTATAACAAGTCTCACGGAGCACTACTTGTACACATCACTGTTGGAATGATTGATATTGTGTTTTACTTGAGGACAAGCAAAAGTTTAAGTTAAGGGTGTTGATGAGTCAAGAATTTTGACTCACTTAGAGCTTTTAATTGAATGAATTAGTGTCCTCAATGCCTATTTTGTGTTCATAACTGATGTTAATTTGTTAATGTTCAACAATGAAGGCTTAAGAACAAGGCAAGGACATTACAATGCAAAGAAAAGCGAAAAAGTTCCAGTGAATTGGCTCACGAACTAAGCCAACTCGGCAATTAAGAGAGCACTTCGGTATCGCACCAAATGGAACAACGAGCCCGAAGCATCTCGCCTAAATGAACAAAACAAGTAGGTGTAGAAGTAAAGCCAAAAGGTGAGAAGAGGTGCTTATCAACGGATCACCGAGTCGTTTGGTGATCCCGACTAACTTCGTTGAGTCGGACTTCGTACTGAAATTTTGGGATGTTTATGGAAATGTATAAATTGATTTTTTGAAGAGAGAGAAAAAGGTCTTACACAGTTTTACGATTTTTTCACATACGTGGACAATATTGAATATTCTTAGAGAGAGTTTTGAGGTTGGATATTGCAGTTTCAAGGTTTTATGCTTATTTTTGGCATTGAACATTGGAGATTTTGTCATTTCGATGGAACATCTTTTTGGCAACTATTCTTGCTTTTTGTTATGTGTGGCTAAACCCCGTTTCCTTAGGGGTGTGACTATTTAATCAAATACATAAATTACCTTATGGGTATTTTTAATTACTATATTTAATGTTGTATTGAAATGGTTTCAGTCATTTTTTGATAGTTTAATTTATGAAATGAATTTTCAAATTTTGTTATAGACTTAGCTCTCGATGCTGGCTTGCGAAAGTTGCGTAGAGTAGAATAAATGCACTACAAGAAACAGCTTTATTTAAGACCAATATTTAGGGACGAGTTAATAATTCCGTCTCAGAAAGTACATATATTGGGACGAGATTTTATTTCGGTCTTTAATTTTATATGTTATTGTGAAGGTATTAAATCTGGTCTCTAGAAAAAATAGTAACTTGTCCCAAATTAAAACTAATTGGGTCTTAAGAAATATATTGGAAGGCGGGAACATATTTTCACCAAAAAATTAGCCGCCTAAAAAATCATCAATTCATTAAAATTCTAAAAGGAAAAGAAAACAAATAAAAGACGCTTTAGTTTGTTTCTCAATGAAAACAAAAAGAACCCTATAGCAGCGATCTTCCTTAGCTAACAACCAGCTTCCCTTACAACGATCTTAGCGTACGTATAGCTCTCAACCAAAAATATGTGTTTTCTCAAAACAGAGAAAACACAGGTCTGCCTAGCAGCAAACGCAACCCAGGTCTTATTGATCAGTGTTTCATCTCTGTTTTCTCAAAACAGAGAAAGCAGAGGTCTTCCTAGCAGTGATCTCCACTCAATATATATCTTCTATTCACTCGGATCTCAGGTATGCCTCCACTTCTATGAGTTGATTTAATTTTTCTGTTCAGTTGATTCGATGTTTGTTTTGTTTGAGTTGTAACTCGTCTTGTTTGAGTTCTTGTTCTCTAAGACTAGATGCTGATCGTTTTCTTAAAAAAAATTCAGTTTCGTAGTGTGATATGATGCCAAAAGTGAAGGGGATCGATCAGTCCTTAGACGTATGTGTTCCTAAAGATAAATAATAATGAACTAAACTTGAAAAGAGGCACTAACAACTCAATGAGCGAAAACAATATTAAGAGATAATATAGAGAGTGTTCTGTTCAAGTTAAGAAATCTGTTATGAACTACAAGTGAACTACTAACAGGGCAAGTGAGACAAGTGATTGCAGAATATTACAACTGAATAAGTGAAAAAAAGATAGTTTCATTTGGGTCTGAAACTGATGAAATATGTAAAACACAATAGAACTGATGCAAACTGACCTCCTCTGGTGCTGCACATAGAAGATTGAATGAGTGATAGTTTTGTTTGGGTTTGAAAATTGGAAAGCTTGATAACTTTCAAGAAGATGCATTCTAATAGTTGTTTAAAACATTCTTTCAATTTTTTCTAATTGGTTCTCTTATTTCTGTCTACTTGTATATCAGCTGTGCATCCTCTTCTGTGAGTTTTTTTCATTCTCTAAATTTAATTTGTTGATAGTTTTCTTCTTATAGCATAGTGTATAGTGTGTGCCTAAAGAATCAATCATATTTTGACGATTAAATTAACATGAGCTGATGAACGATGAAGAAACCAATAGGAAACTGATGCAAATTACCTCTTGTATGTGATGTACATAGTAGGTAGAAACAACGATAGTTTCATTTGGGTTTCAAAACTTGGAAAACTAAAGATTTTTCAATAGTTGCACCATATTTTTTTCTGTTCTTGTAAAACAGAATCACTAGCTATCTTTGACAAAACTTTAAGCGCCAAAATTTTTATACAGAGAGGTAAACGAAAAGACCAGTTGTGCTTCATTGATCTTTTTTCGACTCAAAATTGCAGCTGGTCCTAAAAGTTGCCCTAGTTTGAGCTCAATCTTAAGAATGCATTGCTACTGATCAAGGTCGTCACTCTGCCCTAATCTTAACTTTTTTAGCTTAATCTTGGCGGTCCTCTACACTAATCATTTCTTTTTCTTTGTACATTGCTGCTCTGCTCTAATCGTTTCTTTGTATCGTTCCACTACAACTTTTCTCAAAATAGAATTCTCTGATCGAGTTGTTGTGTTTATGTTTTGTTGATGTCCTCTGTCCTAATCATTTTTTTCTTTGTATCAGTGCTGCTCTGCCCTAATCATTTCTTTGTATCGTTCCACCCCAACTTTGCTCGAAACAGAATTCCAGGTTCTGATCGAGTTGTTGTGTTTCTTCCATATGTTTTATTGATGTTATTTTTTTCATTGTTGTGTTCAAGCTACTCTTTTTGTTCTTCCTCTTTTTTTAGCAATAAATAGGTTAATAGTTTCAAAATCTGGTCTCTTTTCTATTGTAAGATTAGTGGGAAGATTATTGGATTGCAATTTTAATAAATAATTTGATTTTGTAAAGTGTATTTTGTGTCTCAAGATTTTTTTAACTTTTTTTGAAGTATAACAGCCAAGTAAACTCATTGATTAGGAAACCTGATACTAATCACTGAGAACACTAGGTTCAGAATATTTTAATTGAGTTGCAAGGAAGGTACATTATTTTAAGTGATTCCGGGTCAATAATAAGCACCTTACAGGCTGAATTCACGAGCGAAACGGGTGTATCTACACCAATTTCACTAGCCAAAATTGATTCCTTGAGCCAATGGTAGTTCAATTCCATAGTTGATTGTACAAGTTGAGCGTCTCATATATTGTTTCGAAGAATCACTTCCTGCATAACAGCCACCACCAGTACCTTTCTCACCTCCAAAAGCACCGCCAATTTCAGCTTCATTTGTTGGGATATTTACATTAACGATGCCACAATCACTTCCTTGAGGTTTAATCCACTTAAATATATATTATCTGGATTTAAGGTGAAGATGGAACTACTTAAACCTTGAGGGACAGAGTTGTTGATTTCAACTGCTTCTTCGAAAGTCTTAAACTTCATTGCATACAGAACTGGAACAAACAATTTTTCCTTCACAATTTCAGCGTTTGAAGAAATTTTAGCAATTGTTGGATGCACAAAATTATCCTCAGATTCTACGACTGAACCACCTGTAAGGATCTTTCAACCCTAGGACTTAATATTGTGGATTCCCTTCTCGAAGTTTTCCCTAAAAGTTTTCTCAAGATTCATATTTCATATAGAGTCCATATAAAATTTTAAGAAACTCACTGTTTCATGAATAACATACGAGTTTGTATATATACCACTACGTAGGATGGCTCCTGATCAGTAGGCATAAATGTAATCGTCATATCATGGTGTATACTCCACTGATTTGGATCAGAACTTCTGTTGGTAAAGTGAACAAAACGACAATGTTTGTCTAATGTTATTCTAAAATAAAGTATTTGCCTGTAGTTTTAAAAAACCTGCCTGAGGTAATCCTCATTTTGAGTTCCAGTAATTTAAATTATTCTGCAATACTTGATCAAGGTGCGAGGAAAGATCAGAGGATGCTATTTGTATCTTGTTAGGCATTTAATAACACTAATATACTTGAAATATGGTAGCTATCAGTTGATAAAACACTAATATTAAAAGAATGTCCTCTATTCAGTAACGAAAATAATAGATCTAATGAGTGTACCTCATCTTTGGGCAAAGTGGTAGCACCAGTTATAGCAATGTCCTGCTTCTTTCTTGTACCTCTATCAATAGACGTGACAGAAAGAATACCGTTGGCATCAATGTCAAATTTCACATAAATTTGGGGGACACCGTTGGGAGCTGGAGGGATTCCATCCAAGCAAAACCTTCCAATAGACTTGTTATCTTGTCCAAACTCTCTTTCACCTTGACGCACATTAATCTCAACACTGGTTTGCCTATCTCCTGCAGTTGAAAAAACTTATGACTTTGAAGTTGATAGTGTTGTATTTCTTGGGATGATTTTAGTTTACAATGAAAATAGTCATATAACTAGGGGTCATCCTCATTTTGAGTTCCAGTAATTTGATATGAAGCTTGCATTTGGCCTCCAACATTCTTCTTGTTAGCTGCAAAATTGATGTGTCTATGCCGAGTAGTGCAAAACTTTCAATTCATCTAAGGCATAGTGCTAAATTGATCACTTTCATCCACAAATCTAACAAATTGATAGCCCCGTTATGTGCCATATTTCTCTATCTATTATAGCCTTAACTCCATTGATTGAGGCATAGTTGGCCCTGAATGTCTTCTAAAACATGTAATCTGTGAAATCAGCTGCCAAGTCACCTACAAAAATATAGTACATTTAGTAGTATCATCTGAATGTTTTTCACCCGAATCATCAAGTCCTGCCCAGTTGAGCCTAAAATTTTGCTTCATATTAGGCATCAAGGTACCATTCTATACTTGTATTTGTGCAACTGCATAACTAATAAATCGATATATAGTGAGGGAAAATAGTGTTCTGGAGTTTGGACTTATAGCCAATGTAGCATATAGTTGCAATTACTAGTTTTCTTGATTTTTTTCTTTATGCATTTGTTTGAGGATGCGACTAAGTCATTCTTAACTTTATGAGAAGTTAGTTATGAGCCAAGACTTTTTAATCACAAGCGACTACAAACAAGATTTTTTTTAATAACAAATGACTATTTTGTGTAAGTACAAAGCTATAGAAGATTACATGTTTTAAGATGAGTAATCTTTTATGTTTCTTAGTGCAATCTGATTATTATTTTTTGTTAAAAATTACATTTCATTCATTTTTGGAATCCAAAAAGTCACAAGTGATAGTGAGTTGTACAATAAGCCTCCTTATCAGATAATTATATACTCCATCTTATCTTATCTTAAGATGAGTTAAATGAAACACCATGAATAATGTCTTTAGACAAATAGTATAAGTTTTAACTAGTGGTGTATCAATCATAACACACATTTCTGTTTTGTGCATCTAATTATAACAAGTTGTATTGATCTTAGTATTTTTCTTATCCTTTAT
>JAJOOR010007821.1:0-17616 GCA_036250505.1 Solanum acaule
ATTGAGTTATTCTGTTGGGTTAGGTTTCCGCTGAGTTAAGAAAGCCAGGCCAAGGGTTCGCTTGGGGCCAGAAATGGTCTCCGGGTGCCGGTCCCGCCCAGGGTGTAGGCTCGGGGCTTGACACATACAAGTTGTACCATATGTGAACCCGCTTCATTTTACTTCCTTTCCTTATTAGAAGTGAGACTTTAGAGGACGAACACGGCACTACCAAATTGATATAGTCCCATATATATATATATATATATATATGTATTTTCTCAAAATTTTCATGTGTAAAGTAACTCAATTATTATTAATTATAGTATCTATTTTTAGTTTAATTTATTACTTGATATATCAATCGTGAAAGATTTTTCACGCCATGTCATTAAAAGTCAACTAATGATTATTGTAAGCATTAATTAAGAGTATATAAGTAAGTAAAACATGAAAACTCAATTACGTGTATAAGACCTTTACATTATTTGTGTATAAAAAATTAAGTCCTATCCATATTACTTATTAGTACACCAACAATCTAATTTTATATGATTTATATATATATATATATATATATATATATATTATGGAAGTTAACTAATTTTTATATATTAATTTTCTAAACTATTTGTTGAGATTGAAAATTTGTGGGATTTTGCAAAAGGTGTTCAATTTTAGTTGAGACTCTACAAGATATATTCGATTCCAGTTAGGTTTCTTGAAGGTTACTCTACTTTAAACTCTAGTTCATGCTTATATAAATGGTATTATATTCCTTGAAGAGACATCTCCAATACTCCGCAAATTTATGAAATATTCACAAAGATCAATGATAAAAAACATCTCGAATATTCCGCAAATTTATGGAATAATAACGGCTTTCGGAGGAATCTAAAGAGAGCAAAGAATCAAGGGAGGAACAAAATTGTACCTATATTATTTTATCAATAACATTCTTTGTTTCTTCAGGTTTTGTTGATATTCTTGTTTGTTCAAGTTTTGTTTATATTCTTATTTCTTCGGATTTTGTTCATGGTTGATTTTTTTCCCATATATCTAAGAGATTTTTTACACAAACCTCATAGTGTTAAGAGTTAATTTCATCATTTCCCTACTTTTTTTCAAATTACAAAAATCCCTTAAATTTGGTGAAATTCGGATCCCAAAACATCGAGATACTTCACATCCCGGTTTCAGATACATCTCTTAACGTCCCAATTCATTGGGTCTCGGTTTCGGAATCACCACTCAATGTCGCAATGTACAAAGTGATGTATATCCGAGTATAGGAGAGAGTATGAATTTTTGTGATATTTTCAAATGGTAGGAAATTTTAAAAAATATGATAAAATAAGTTGTGTATTTAGGTAATTTTTTCAAAAAATAAAATTTGTTGTAAACACTATTTTTTAAAATATTCCGCTAACTATAAAAGTTCTATTTTGCATTATCTTTACAATTTTTTATTTTGGTATTTGAAGTTCATAGTTCGATTCGATGAGTACATAGAAGTCATTAAAGGGAGAAACATTATTTAATAGCACTTACTCCGTCTTTCATAAAGAATTTATCTTTTTCTGTTAATTCGTGTAAATTGAATAAAAAAATATTTAATTAAAAGTGACTCAAAAAGGAAATCTTTATTAATTCTACGAATCGATTGATTTTATTCCCTATTTCTTACAAGAGGATGAATTATTTTCTTGAAGGATTAAAAATATTGGGTTCGAATCTCCTAAAATAATAATTTGAAAGATTCATAATAGAAAATAAATAACATTTTCTATGATAATATGTGTACAAATCGGGCTTCATTCATGTTACACCATAATTTAATTTTATACCTATTGTAGAGTCAATTCTCCTATGAATCTATTTTGTGTGATTACACAATATATATTGTTTTATATAATTATAAACATTTTTTTACACCTCTAAGGCTCTAACTATATAAAAAATATATATTTCAGTAACTTACACAATTTTTATAAGTTAGTTGAGAAGGAAAAAAAAACTATATCCTAAAATTTATATTTAATGAGTTAGTGGAATTTAGCCATGTTTATATCATGTGAGTGAAAAAAATCAAACCTTCTCATCCACTATTTTTTGACTGTTGAGATGAGTAATATGTGTATCATTCCTATCCTATATATTTGTGTAAATTTTGAAGTACCTAAATTGTCCTTTTTTAATGATTTGATATTTATAATTGTGCAGTTCAATTAATCCATATATTTTGTGTTGTGTAAGAATCATTAAAGAATGAATTACTACTATATACTAGAAGGCTTTCTATTTCAGGACACATTCAAAATCTCATTTTAACACTTAAAAGATATAATTCATTGGAGTAACGTAAACTATGAATATATATTTTGCAGTCACTTACACAATTTTTTTATAAGTTAGTTTAGAGAAAAAAAACTTTATCCAAAAATTTATATTTAATGAGCAAGTGGAATTTAGCAATGTTTATATCATGTGAGTGAAAAAATCAAACCTTCTCATCCACTATTTTTGACTGTTGAGATGAGTAATATGTGTATCATTCATATCCTATATATTTGGGTAAATTTTGAAGTATCGAAATTGCCCTTTTTTTTAATTTGATATTTGTAACTGCGTAATTCGATTAATTTATACATTTTGTATTGCGTAAGAATCATTAAAGAATGAATTACTATATACTAGGAGGTTTTATATTTTAGGACACAATTTCGAGATCTCATTTTAGCACTTAGAAGCTATAATTTATTGGAGTAACGTAAACTAGGAATAGTTTAAGCTCTGATTCCATTTGACCTTTGGTAGTAGAATTTGAAGTTGAAATTTAAAATTTTGAAATTATGAAGTTGTGATTTTTGAAATTTGAAGTTATGTTTGAACATGTATTTTACTTTAAAAAATTTGAAGATTAGATTTTTTAAAATTTAATCAAAGACAAATTTATATGACTATTTAATTAATATCAAAAAAATGTTAGCTCAAATTCTTGACAACTTAAATAATCTTTTTTAAAAGTAAATAAGTATTCGTACTAAAAATGCTTCGATTATTTATGGAGAAATAAATATTATCAAGATTTTCATTTTAGAGAAAAGAATGTGAAATTGATTCGTGAAAACATTTCATTTTTTTTAATAATGAAATTGTACATTTTGAAATTCTTCTAGTTTTTTGACTGCTCTTTAGGTTATATAAGTATTAAAAATTATAAAATAATTAATTATGTAGATGGTAAATTGACAATTAAATTAGTTCGATTTAGTTCAACTTTTTAATATTTAGATCCATCATTACGCGAGCTTATCATGTATGGGCTTGCCCTTTTTTTTCCTTTCCTAATTTGATGTTTGACGATTATATTTGAGTCTAACTAATTTAAATTTATGTTACGTAAAAAAACTATTCAGAAAGTATCTCTTACAAAATAATATTTCTATTTAGACTTACCTATTATTTAATGTTCATCATAAACTTCACCTATGATTATTAATTAGTGGTAGTACTTTGTAAGATGTATATGATTGCATAAATGTGATTTTTTTTTTATCACTAATAGGACAAAGATTTAAACTCTTATCTTTAAGTTTGTATAATTTTTAGTTGATAGATATAAAATATTATGGTGTTAAATTTGAGTCACGTAAATACGAGTTATTTTTTTTTATAATCTTTAGTAAAATTTTTTATATTTAAGTCACGCGAATAAAGTTATTTTGGTATAATGTTTTTAGGGAGAGATTTCAAGCTCAGTCTTTCAAATAAAGAGCCCGTTTGGATTGACTTATAAAAAGTAGATTTTCAGTTAAAAATAAAAAATCAAACTGAAATGACTTTTACGCCAAAAAAATAAAATAGGGGGAGGCCTACTTTTGGTTCCTGACTTATTTTAAGTCATTTTTTACCTTGCCAAACACTTCGTAACTTATTTTAAGTCATTTTTGACTTATTTTAAGTTATTTTTTATTTTTGCCAAACACTTTCAGAAGTAAAAAACTGACTTAAAAGTATGTTTGATCAACTTTTAAGCCAATCCAAATGGGCTCAAATTATCTTTGGTAGATAACATACTTTTTTTCTTTCGAAATTAGACTTCTTGACAAAAGAAAAAATTCTTATTTTAATTTTTTATATATATTTCATTGATAATCATCAAAGATTACGATGTCAAACTTGAGGTACGTGAATGAAGTCATTTTTTGACAAAAAATGTATTCTTAATAAACATTTTATAATTTGAATTGTGTGAACAAAGTTACTTTTAGTATAGTAGGTTTTTAATGAAGATCTCGAACACAAATCTTATAAGTGAATTGTCTTTGACAAATAGCAATTTTATTTTTTAAATTTTGATTTTCTGATAAATTTTTTTAACTTTTAGGTTTGTATATTTTTAATCGATAAGTATCAAAGATTATGACGTCGAACTTCAGATGTATAAATAATGTTATTCTTTTTTTTTTACCAAAGACATTCTTAATACTAAAGAGATTTTATATTTAAATCGTGTGTGTAAAGTTACTTTTAGTAAAATATATTCCTAATGAAAGATCATGAACTTAAATCTTACAAATAAATTATATGATTAGAAAATACCTTTTTTCTTCTTCGAGATCTAAACTTTTTGACAAAAAAAATAGACTTTTACCTTGAGTTTATATACTTTTAACACTTTGTTTGAATGATTGTTGGATATTGTTTCATAATATATATATATATATACATTATATTGTATAGTATTATATTCTTTTACTAAATATGACGTTTGGATAGATTGTGCATTCTTCGACTTTACATAATGTCACACATCAATAATTTGAATGATAAACCTATAAGAAAAATAGGATACGAGGATAACGATACGATCACACCAAATATATTGTTAGATCAAATAAGACTTTTGCTCATTAGATAACAACAAATTTATACTATACAATACAACAAAATTTAAATAACAATTAAAACAAATATTATATTTAAATTAATAATACAGTAGATAACTACCCTCCAAACAAGATAAGTAGTGGATAATCATCAAATATTATAATATCGAACTCCATATATTTTTTATAAAAAAATTTATACATGAATGTGCAAATAAAATTACTTCTAATAAAATATTTCTTCTAATCAAAGATTTCGAATATAAACCTTAAAATAAATTATCTTTTTGACTTTTCCGACACTAATCTGAAATAATCCAAAGGTAATAAAAACTTGAAGATCTTAAGCATTTATTTTTCTTTTCCTTTTGTGTTTTTGGTGTGTGTTAACTTTTTTCTGCAATTATAGATACTTTCTGAGCTCTCTCTCTCTAAGGTCCAATCATTCTCCTCTCTCTCTCTCCTCTTTTGGGCCAATTTTGGTTTCTGGGTTTCTCTCTCTAGAAGTTCTTCACTGGTGTCACGGCGGGAGAAAAGGAAGTGAAAGTGTAGAAGCAAACAATTCCTCTGTTTTTACGAAAACTGTTTTCTTTCTTCTTTGCTGCTAAATCATCTATTGGGGACTCTTATCTGGTATTAGCTTTGTGTTGGGAGTGTGCGATCATCCTTTTTGGTATTAGCCCAATTGCAACCGTTTCATGAGGTAATTTTTTATTCGACTTTTTTTTTGGGATTTTTTGGGCTTTTTGTGTTAGTAGAATAAATTTATTTTGGGAAATTTTAAGTGGGTGTTTGAGTTCTTGGTTGAATTCATTGAATATTTGTGTTTTTGGGTTGTTGATTTTGTTGTTTTTTGGTTTTAGGTGTAAAAAGTTGTGATCTTTTTTGGGTTTTAGCTGATTTTAATTTTTATGGGAGGTAAGAATGGTGAAATCAATTGTTTGTTTGGAGTTTTTTTTGGTAGTTTCAGCTTTTTTTGATATGGGGTATGGTTGACCAGCAATTAAAGTGAATTCGAACAACTTAATATGCTTATGGGGTTTGATAAGTTCAGTAGAGTATTTTATTTTTGGAACTTTGCTTGAATTCTTGAATTTTGTGTGTTTTGTGTGGCAGATTGTGTTACTCTTTGGTCTTAATTGTAAAAAGTTGTGATCTTGTTTTGGGTTTTAGCTAATTTCAGCTTTATGGTAGGTAAAAATGGTGAAATCAGTTACTCTATTTGTTTAGAGTTCCTTTGCTAGTTTCAGCTTTTTTGATATGGGGTATGGTTGACCAGCAATTAAAGTGAATACCAAGAACTTAATATCAGTAAAATATTTTATTTTTTGGAAATTTAAGTGGGTGTTCGAGTTCTTGCTTGAATTCATTGAATTTCATGTGTTTTGTGTGGCAGATTGTGTTATTCTTTGGTTTTAGGCGTATAAAGTTGTGATCCTTTTTTGGGTTTGAGCTAATTTTAGTTTTTATGGGAGGTAGGAATGTTGAAATCAATTGTTTGCTTTAGAGTTTCTTTGTTAGTTTCAGCTTTTTTGATACGGGGTATGGTTGACCAGCTAATAAAGTGAATCCCGAGGACTTAATATCAGTAGAATATTTTTACTTTTTGGAAATTTAAGTCGGTGTTCGGGTTCTTGCTTGAATTTGTTGAATTTCGTCTGATTTGTGTGGCAGATTGTGTTACTTTGGTTTTAGGTGCAAAAAGTTGTGATTTTTTTTTTTGGGCTGATTTCATTTTTCATGGGAGGTAATAATGGTGAATCATTTGTTTGTTTAGCATTTCTTTGCAAGTTTGCTTATGTGGTTTGATGAGTTTCAGTATCTTTGATATGGTATTGGGTTGACCAGCAAGTATAATCCAAGAGCTGATCTTTTCCTTTTTGTTTTGGGGCTGAAATTGTTTCACCTTCTATTGTGGGTTCCCATGAACTTTTAAGTTAAAAGTTAGTAGCTGAGCTTTATGTTAGTGTTGTCATTACTTATTGGCTATGTTATATGGCTATGTTGATAATGATATTAGTAATTAACGGTTTCAGTTGACAATGATGGCAATCATGTTTCTAGTGTTTCTTTCTTTGTGTGGCAATGAGATTTGATAAATGTCGGTTGATTTTCGGTTTGGGTTGGTTTAGCAGTTGGAATCATGGGTGATCTTTTCCTTTTTGTCTGGACTTGTTTCAGTTCTATTGCGGTTTACCAAAGCATTGGACTTTTAGTTAATATTTCGTACTACAAATCTACTTCTCAATCCCAACCTAGTTTGGTTCAACTTTATAAACTCCTCTGTATTTGTCCTGTTCTATTTGAGACAATTTCATTTTTGTACTCGATAATAATTTTTTATAGACTTAGATGTTCTCTAAATTTAGCAGCCTAGCTTATTATTCATATTGCCATTTCTTAATGAATAGGTTGAGAAGTATGCTATCAAAAGGATGAATAGGTTGAGAATGTTTTCCTTCTCAAAAAAAAATAGGTTGAGAATGTTTTGGTACTTCTTGTGGACTCTTCCTTGTTACATGTTGATTTAATATTCTGTGACAGTATAATGGCCTCACAGTAAAAACGGGTGAAAGAGAGATCTTAACTTCGTGATATATATTGAATGGTTGCTCTTCTGGTGCTTAGTTCTTTTTCAAGTAAGGATATTGCTCTTCCCTTGTGTAACTGTTCATAGCTTGTGAATTTTTGTTCCATGCAAGCATGGTTTTCAGTTTATCTTTATGCACTCAAATGCTCATCACTGCAGAATACATATGCCTAATTGCAAGTTTTGAAACTCTTTATGTTATTATTTTAATTATTCATGTCAGTACTTTTGTTGAAATATCTGAGAACAAATATTTTGTTTGTTAACTCATAGATGTTCAAAAACCTTTAGGTTAACTTGATGTGAACAACTCACTTCCTGCTACAATGATGAATATGTTCTGATTTTATTTCATTCTTTGGGTTCTAAGGAAACTTTGTGCAAAACTTCTTCCAATATGTATCTGGTCCAAAATACCTTTCTTCATATGTAGCTCTTCTATACAAATTAAATACATAGTTATTGAATACGATTTGCTACTTCTGCTCCTTGCCAACCATCTTAGTGCTCTTTGTATGTATTTTATGTGTTATGTCACTTGTTTGATCAAGTCACCTTGCTAAGCTTATTGAAAGAGT
Source organism: Solanum acaule (assembly GCA_036250505.1). Taxonomy (NCBI): domain Eukaryota; kingdom Viridiplantae; phylum Streptophyta; class Magnoliopsida; order Solanales; family Solanaceae; genus Solanum; species Solanum acaule. Next base: position 8,040 of record JAJOOR010007821.1, read on the forward strand.
TCTATCTGATATTATTAGGCAAATCGCATGTATAGCACTTAACATTTTAGTTCTAGGTACTTACCCTTTTTGAATCATGCTTCTCACGGCATTTTATTTCTTAGTCATATTTGCAGGAACTGACTAGATGGAGAAGCCTTTAAAGAAACCTATGTCAAACGTCTCTGAAGGTAAACCTATTCTTTTAGCCTATGTAAAGCATACACCAGTTTGATACAATTTTGTTATGCTCTCGATGAATTTATACGTTACATTCTTTTACGTCCGAATAGCTGCTTCAACAAAGACTCCTTACAAAGAGAAGAATGCTTGGGCCATTCCCCTTGGATCTGCCGCATATCATGCATCAACTGATACAAGCTTGTTCTCTAGCTCATTGCCTGTGCTACCTCATGCAAAATGTGAGTATAATCTTATTTTTCGATTGTCTTGGTGTCCTTCAATTTTAGACCAAATCTTCTAACTGTTTTTGTTGATGTGCAGTAAACTTCAATGAGTCCGAGCACTATGGTCAATCCATTGATGATAGCTCACCTAGCTTAAGCAAGCTTCAATTGGAAGATAAAATTAAAGATCCGTTAGAAGAGGTTGAGTCAAGTCCAGTTGGGTTCTTGCTTCCAGGGGATGAAGATGAGCTACTAGCAGGCTTAATGGATGACTTTGATCTTAGTGGATTACCGTCTCAGCTGGAGGACTTGGAAGATGATTTTTTTGGCAGTGGAGGACTAGAAATGGAACCTGAGGATCAAAATAATTTACTTAATGGCTTTGCAACCTTAAGCATGTACGATGGTATTCCTGGAAGCAGTAGTGGACATTACAGTGTTCCAAATGGTGCTGCAACTGTTGTGGGGGAACACCCATATGGAGAGCATCCATCAAGGACATTATTCGTTCGAAATATTAACAGCAATGTAGAGGACTCGGAGTTGAAATCTCTCTTTGAGGTAATGCTTAACTTGCCATATTCTTTAAATTTTCCTCTGTTAACTTGCTATTCTTTTTTCCGTGCTTCATTTATTGCAGATTTGCAGTTGAAATGCTTGTTCATCCTGTTTGTGCTAGGAATATTTTCTTTTGGATGATTTCATATACTTGAACGGTAAAGTTGTCTCCGTGTGACCTATAGGTCACAGGCTCCAGCCGTGGAAGCAGCCACTAATGCTTGCATTAGGGTAGGATGTCTACATCACAACCCTCGGGGTGTGACCCTTCCTTGAATCCTGCTAATGCGGGATGCTCACTGGGCTGCCCTCCCCTTCCTGATCTAGTTTCTCTGGTCACCTATCACTGGGCTCAGAGGTGTCATCTGTTTTGCTTCTATGGAATTAAGACAGAATAAAAACAGATGACTGGGCTTTATTCTGGTTAGGTTGGGTTTTTAAAAAAAAATTCTTTTGGCTAATGAATAGAAGTTGAAGAATTTGACCCGTAGTCTGTACTTTAGCCTCTGTATTATATTCAACCGATGCTTCCGTTTTCAGAGCTTGTTTCCTGTCTCTTTTTCTGTTTCTCTTCTTTGTGTTTGTCTATTAATTCTTAAAGAGTTTTTTCACTTCATTCGTCACTGGCGTCGTTGATCTGTATCGATTTTGATGGGAGACTTCTAACCTAGTGTTACTATACCTTTTTTTGAAGCAATTTGGTGATATCAGAACCCTATATACTGCATGCAAGCATAGGGGCTTTGTGATGATATCTTACTATGACATCCGAGCTGCTCGAACTGCAATGCGTGCTCTACAAAATAAGCCCTTGAGACGAAGAAAGCTCGACATTCATTTTTCCATTCCTAAGGTTCGAATCCACATTATGTAGACATATGCTAACATGGAAAGACAATTCTAACTAATGTTCTTTGTTGCTGCATCCAGGAAAATCCATCAGAGAAAGATATTAACCAAGGAACTCTTGTCGTGTTCAACTTGGATCCATCGGTATCCAATGAGGATCTTCGGCAAATCTTTGGAGTGTATGGGGAAGTCAAGGAGGTATCATTTTACTTGATTGTTCACTGTTAATGCTAATATTATTTTGTTGTTCTTGTGTTTATCCACAATTCTAAAACTTTTAAGCTTCACTAAATCATGTTATGCAAAATACAGATCAGAGAGACACCACATAAACGCCATCATAAATTCATCGAATTCTACGATGTCAGAGCAGCCGATGCAGCTCTTAAAGCATTAAATCGTAGTGATATAGCTGGAAAGCGGATAAAACTTGAACCCAGCCGGCCTGGTGGAGCCCGTCGAAAGTATGTTCTGGTTCTGCTATGAAAAATTTGCATTTCTTTTCACTTTCCGGTGTAATTTATAAATGAAATTTATAAGCTAGCATTTTACCCCAATTTACAAGTGCTTATGGACAGACATGCATGAGAAAAAGGAAGATAACTTGATGCAAAAGAAAGAAAGTGAAGTGAAAAATAACCCCTTTAGTATTTAGCATACTAAGATTTTTTGGATCTTTTTGCATGTTGATTAGTGATGAAATTTCTTTCTATTCTGGATGGAATGCTCTGTTAGGAGCCTACACCCTCATTACTCCAAAATATGGATTTTGGGCTTAACTCATTGACAGTCAAATTGTATCAATGCAAGTTGACTGGTGATAAGAGTTACTTTCTTTTTGGGTGTTATCTTCTGTTAGTAGCCTGCAACACCATTGATCCGGTAATAAAGAACACCACTGCTCCAGCAATATGGATTTTGGACTTATCTTACTGTCAAAGTATAGCTGCAAAAGCGGAATTTTGCTACAAATATGTTTGGTTTTGTTATGCTTACGTTTCTGTTTCAAGTATTTCAGGGTTTTTAACTGCCTCCTTCACATCTTTAGCCTAATAATTCTATGGATGAATTGTGACAGATGGCAATGCTGTAGCCACATATTTTGCTTTGCCTTATATGTGTTACTATGGTGCTATAATAATTTTTCTGTTTAGTAATGTATCTAATGTTTGAATTTCACTAGTGACTTCACCGAGTTTAGTTTTCAAGGGTGAATTTTTATTTATTTTTACTTGTTGAATGTACTATAGACTGTTGGCCATGATGTTAGTCATTCTATGTTTTTGTTCACATTGGTCAATGTAGGCAGGTCTCTGTTACTTGTATCACGCTTGCCATTCTATGTGAGGGTGATATTTGGACTCTTCCAACACTCCCCTCACCTCCCTTCCCTTTCAAAATTTGCTTTGAATGTTACAAACAGCTGATGAGTGTGAATCAAATACATATAAAGAACGTCTCAAAGATGCATTAGTGTATTCTCCAGCCTTTTCCTTTTCCCAAGAAATCTGTTATAATCACTCTCCTTCTGCAGAGGCTTATTGTTTATTTGCTTGGTATATTATGCAAGTTGTTGACCAGTTAGGAAGAAAATTAATTTTCTTTTCATGTCTAGTTTGATGCAGCAACTAACTCAAGAATTGGAACACGATGAAATTCGATCATTTAGGCACTCAGTTGGATCACCGGTAGCCAGCTCTCCTCCAGGTATTTCCATTATCGTAATAGATGCTGTTTTTAATATTTCTTTAATTTTTGATGAAGTAGTATGACTGCTGATATTAACCTGGGAGAGTCTATAACCTGGATAAGATGATGTGATAATGGTGTTATATCTAACAGGCAGCTGGTCAAACTTCGGCAGTCCAGTTGAACCCAACCCGTTGCGAGGTTATAGTCAATCACCTGGTCTGAGAAATCTCAGCCCTGTAAACGGTAATCTTATGCCAGGGCTGGCCTCTATTCTTCCTGGACACCTCTCAAGTCCGAAGATTGCACCCATTGGTAAAGATCCTGCAAGGGTTGGGCATTTGAATCAGGTAACTTCTAGTCCAAAGTCGTCGCAAGGAGTGGGTTATCAGCATTCTTTTTCAGTCCCTGAGCAGAAACCAGCTTTAAGCATGGGATCTACGCCATTTGGTAACTCTAAGGCATTCGGTACTGGAACACTTTCTGGTCCACAGTTTCTTTGGGGTAGTCCCCCTATTCACTCAGAGCGTTCTGACTCTCCTATCTGGCCAGCTTCATCAATGGCACATCCATTCGCATCAAATGGACAAGGACAAGGCTATCTCCATTCACGTAGGCAAAGCTCTTTCCTTGGATCCCATCACGTGGGGTCTGCTCCATCCGGAAATCCTCTGGATAGGCATTTTGGTTTTTTCCCGGAATCTCCTCAAACATCATATATAAACCCACATGCATTTGGCAGTGGAGGTTCTAGTCATAACAGTGCAAGTCAGGTGATGAATATAGGTAGCCTTGGAGCAATGAACATGGGTGGTGCTCTTACTGGGAACTTTACTGAAAGTGGTTCTCCTAGCTCTAGAATGATGCCATTGACAAGGAATGGACCTATATTTTTCGGAAATGGCTCATATGGAGGAGCAGGAACAGTTAATGGTGAAGGACTGATTGAACGTGGTCGAAATCGAAAAATTGAAAGTGGTGGTAATCAGATTGACAACAAGAAACAGTATCAGCTTGATTTGGAGAAGATCATGAGTGGAGGAGATACAAGGACCACCTTGATGATTAAGAACATCCCAAACAAGTAAGAACTATCGAAATTGTAAATCATGTGCGTTTTGGTAAGATTTTTAATGCTTAATAGTTTGTGTTTTTCTTCTTCATTTAAGGTACACTTCAAAGATGCTACTTGCAGCAATTGATGAGTCTCATAAGAGTACATACGATTTCATCTATTTGCCAATTGATTTCAAGGTAGTGTATTTCTTTCATTTGTTGATATTTTTTGATAAGTTCATACAGAACTCTCCTCTAATCTCTAAATTTTGAGTGCCTTGTTTATACTGAAGGTAGAACTAATTGTTTCACTGTTTTGCTGTTTCAGAATAAATGTAATGTTGGTTATGCCTTCATTAACATGGTGTCTCCTGCACATATCGTCTCCTTTTATGAGGTTGAGTTCTTTCCCAATTCCTTTTGGTGGTTGTTTTCTGGCGTGTAGCAAGCAGAAACTATAATAACCACATAGTTCCTCCGTCCCAGTTTATGTTGCAATGTTTTGACTAGACGCGGAGTATAAGAAAGAAAGGAAGACTTATGGTCTAAAATAGGCCATAGACATTTTTGAGACTATAACTCATCTAAGCATAAAATGAGAAGTTTAAAGTAAAATTGTTTTAAAATAAGTAAGACATTCTTTATGGGACAGGCTAAAAAAGGAGAATATGATGCATAAATTGGGACATAGGGAGTATTTATTTGGTGAAGATTTTGCAGCCATTGAATGTGGTGTATTTCTCTGTTTCAGGAAAAGTTTGCATGTATATAATTGTCTCCATAACTGATCTGGATGTTCTATATATTCTAGAATGGCTATAAACTTAGAAACTTGTGCAGGCATTCAATGGAAAGAAGTGGGAAAAGTTTAACAGTGAAAAAGTTGCATCATTGGCTTACGCACGTATCCAGGGAAAGGTAGCTCTGGTTACTCACTTCCAGAACTCAAGCTTGATGAATGAAGACAAAAGATGCCGACCAATTCTTTTCCAGTCAGAGGGCCAAGAGGCAGCTGATGAGGTACAATTAGTCATAGAGTATAGTGTAACTGAATAACTCCTTTGTGGTGAACTAACCTTGTTGGGCTTACGAAAACATCTAGATTGTCTGAAAAACAAGTCTATCCTCCATAACTGTTGTCCTCTAGCAGAAATAACATGGTGTCATATGCTTATATAAACTGATTGCTTTTTTGGTTTGTCCAGGAAACTTTTCCATCCAGCAATCTGAATATTTGTATCCGTCGGCCTGATGGGTCATATTCAGGAGATTCTCTTGATAGCCCAACAGGCGATCTAGATGGGAGACCAGAGCTATTCACCGGAAGCAGCTGACCCTCAACCATGACAATGAGTGTTCTAACTGTGAATAGAAATTCGAGTACATAATTTATCAATGAAACCAGGAAACTGCATATAGTTACTTATGTGTGCTAGTTGTGTCTGATTTTTGGATGAAGGACACTCTAGAGCATGTAGGACGAATTGTTACAGAGGCTGAGAGCATTTTGTTTATATGTAGAATGATGACAATTGATCTATTTAACAGTGGGGGGAAAGTAACAAATAAGGTTTAAGCATTCAGCCAACTTGTGAAGCCTCTCTCTGCTGATATGCTTTTGCCAGTTTGGCTGTTATGCTTCTTGTTGTGGTGGGATTCTCTTGACTAATGCATACTTTTTGATGTTATACTTGTGGGGCTGTTTCATAAGTGTATAGGATGGAGATTAACAGACCCTGCATTCTTTCTTGAATCATGTAATGACTGGCTACTGTTGTATTTATCACATTTGCGGTTAAACTGGAGCTTTCGTTGTCTAGGGAAATCTGTGTTATATGTTATCGTGGTTAATGGTCATTGTTATGATAGTTAATGGAGCAAGGATATAAGATCTGTATTATCGATCTTGACTAGTTTGGTATTGAGGCATAGTCAATTGATTCGTTATGGTTCACCAGATACAGAACCTTTGAGGGGGTGGTGGTGGTTTTTATGTTGCAACAACAATGACTTTATTCACTGTTTGGGTTTAAACGTAAAGATTAGGTTAATGCAGATAACAATGTTGTTTATTTTTTGAACAATTTTTGGTTGCAATAGCAAAATGGTATTCTAGTGAACATAATACATAACATGAAAAATCAATTTCAAAAACAAATACGCGACTGTTATAGGACCTGTGAAATATTGTTATGGAGAATAGTTGTTAAAGAGAAATCGATCTTTTGTCTACATGTTCGAACTCTAATCATGCGCCTACTCCACCTATCACGTGTTGCGTTCTCACCATTGAACAATCAAAGTCCCGTTGTCAATTGCTAGGGAACTATTGAATAAGAGTTCATAGCATAGAACAAACAGTGACTGTTACATAGGTAAGCAACAAGACAAGTTTCTGTTACAACAGCAAATCAGCAATGCCACAACTATGCAATTTATAAGATCCCTCACAACATGTCAGTGAACAACTTTATCAAACATTCTTTCCAGTGTAACTGATCCTGCCTAGTATTCTTAGATTTGAAGAGCATCAGCTATTGATCCTGCCAAACTAATAACTTCAAATGGAGCATTATTAGCGACGGCTTTCACAGTATGAGGACATGAATCCGTGGTCCAAAAGTAAGTGAACGCTTTCTCGGAGCCTTCACAACAAAAACATTGGCGATGTCAGAAACTCGGATAATAAGGAGATGCTGAAACTAAAAGGAAGGTGGATATAATTTCAGAGAGTTACCATCATTCTTGTGAAGAAAACGCTCCCATGACCGGTTTGGGAAAATTCCATGGGTCACATAAGCACTAACTTTTGATGCACCATGAGCGGCCAAAACTTTCTGGGGTTAACCATAGCATCAAAGAAGTACAATATTAGCAACTTGTCATATGAACGAACTCATCAAAGTTGAGTAGCACCGCGCCTTTTAACAACAGTGCATTAAAAGGTGGAGGTGTGGACCTTAAAAGGAGATTTCTGTAATCCAAGAATGTTGCTAGTTTTAAAGTGAAGGACTCTTATTGTGCATTCTCTAACTTCCTACCTCCTTTTCCCTTCTTTTTTCGTTTTTTTAATTCAATAATCCAATTTGACGTGGATTGTTGGGATCCTTAAGTTTGCCTCATCCAGTTAGAGGGTATAAACCCCAAGAATATCCTCACTGCTGAAGGCAAGAAGGTAAATAATGACACAGAGCAATCAGAACGATTACTCAACCAACCAAAGACAGATCCTTTTTACACCCCGGAAAAACTCAATAAGAGTAAAGAACACGGTAAAACCAGAGTTCCACGAGATGAAGATTTGCTAAACAAACCAGCTGGACCAAGAGGTGTTAAAAGTTTCAAGTGATTGTCACATACTGGGGAGTAGACACATTTAAGTACACTTGACAAATATATTAAGAATCCTTATCAGATCTAAAGAGGTAGTAGTACCTGGCATTCAATTAGGGTACCTCCGGACTGGACCAAATCATCAACAATGACCACATGACAGCCAGCAGGATTACCCTCTTTTAGCCTGACGATTCTCTTATCACCTTCACGCACTTTAGTGCAGATAACCTAAATGACATAATCTGCTGATTATACAAAAGTTCAAGATTGGGTAACAGGCAGAAATCAAAGTAGAAAATTATAATTTTTAACTAACAGTGGGATAATGAACTAGTTGCTTGTGAAACCTCTTCCAAGCTCCATCATCAGGAAAGGCTATAACTATCTGGAAAATAAAATGACATTAGAATGTCACTACAGTCAAGATAATTTATTGAAAAAACACAAATAAAAAAGCTCAGCAGGACTCCAGCCCATCTTTTCAGAGTCAGGAAGCTGCTGAAGCCGTTGCTTCAGCAGTGGAATTCCAGTCTCAAACAGAGGCAGCACATGATCTCCAAAATAGAACCTCTCCTGCCGAACAGAGAGAAGTATGTTCACCATTAGAAAGGTGAAATTTGCAGTATAACTATGGACTTCTCTGGGAACGCACACAGAAAAAGCATAACCTAAAACCTAAAATAGGATGTATAACATGATTATGTGAAAGAGAAAGAATTCATGCTTCCGAAGGATCGCGAACTCCAATTACCAATTAAATTAAAGAATCTAGGATACAAATAGCCAAAGTGACAATCACATCAAATAAGAGAGGTGAATACAAATGTACAAATAGATCAACCTGCAATGCATGTATGTCATAGATAACTAAGCTGGTCGGACCACCCCTTGATATTGGAATATTTGATATTATTCTGGCCATGGTAAATGCAGTGGCCACATCTCCTTCTTCTTCCATCCTCTCAAAGGTACCAGTTGGGAAGAAAGGTAACACAAGCGTAAATGAGGCGACAAACAGCCTTGGAAGTGCGAATATCACAGAAAGCTGTTCAAAGATGACTGCAGGTGAGCTGAAAGATGCTAGAAAAGCAACATGCTGCCCGCGGATATCATGTGCATTGTTTATAAAGAGATTTGGGAAACCATCAGCAAAACTCCTGGCACATGAATCCATCATATTGATAAGCATTTGCCGCAGGAAAGAGTCAATGCCAACTATGGTACAAATAATAGCATCATTTCAAGGCTATTAGCATACAAATTGCCAATTGAAAGCCTGATTATTTGGCCAATCACATAATATGCAGGAACTTGACAATCGAACTTTGTGTAACCAATGCAAAAATGATGTTATAACTTATAACCCTTTTCCTTTACCCTTGCTATTGTTGAAAACATTCACCTTTTTTACCACTAAACTGAAGAAACTAATCCCAGATTAAGGTATAGTATACTGACTGATTCTAGTCTTTCCTCAATCGAACTTTACTGCCCAAGCATCTGTTTCACACACTACTAGAAAATAAAGTCTATGCGTTTACTTTACCTTAGTCTAAGACTATTCATAACACCAAAATTATATTGAAGCTTCCTTCATTTTACCTTTTGAACATGACAACAACATGTTAAATGAAGAAAGAAAAGCAATGACAGTACAAATGAAGGAAGCTTCAAAGGTAGGGATAATAACTTGAATCCCCCCC
>JAJOOR010007822.1:0-23204 GCA_036250505.1 Solanum acaule
AAATTAACTTGTTATTTATTGTGATTTATAATATATTTACGTAAAACTTACTCTAAATAAAAATAATTAGCAACTTAAAATACATAAAAACATACTAAAAAATTGATTAACTTCAAAGTTCATATGTACCACATAAATTAAAACAGAAACAGTAACAGTAATATATATTGGGCCCCGTGCTGGCACGGGGTCCCATATCTAGTTAATAAATAAACCTAACTTGAAACACCATTTTTGTCATTTTCTCCTCTTTTGGCACAATTCGTTCACCGTCTCCGGCAGAGTGCACATTGAGAGAGTTCACCGTCTCCGGCGATGTCGGAAATCGAAACGGCCGACGAACTTCAGCGCAGGGAGTTTGAAGAAGCTCTAGAAGTCAAATCCCTCCGTCGTATCATCAGCGCCTACCTCAAGTACACACACACTCTCTTCAATTCCTCACCCCATTTCCCCCAATTCTACAGTTAGTTGTATTAATTTATTCATAAATTTAATAATCATCAAGCTTCCAATCGTTTTTCCTCCTTTTCCCATGTGCATTAACTTATTATAGTGTAAATTAATCTTATTGTTCAATGCTGGAACTATACGGACCTGATACAGAGGAGATGATTCATGTTGTAATCTTACTTATTAATTTGCTCTTGTATAACACTAAGCCTCAGTAGTTCGTAAACCTATGTCGCTTTGGTTGCATTTGGTTTGGTAATAGTAGATAAATACGACTTAACAAAGTTTATCCACTTGGAATAATACTATTTAAAAATATATATTCTGATTACTTGTGTGACTTTCTGTACAGTTATCCTGAAGCTGCAGAAGAGGATGTGAAAAGATGGGAAAGGTCTCTTACAAAACTACCGCCGCATCATAAGGTATTCATTGTCCCTGATAGATATTTTGGTGCATGATACTTTCATTTCTGTAGTAACCTTATGATACTCGTGCTATGTGCTCTGCAGGCCCTATTGTCTCACCTTCCGTCGAAGTTTCAGAAACTGAGATGGTACATTTATACGATCAACTGACTATACTGCTAATTAGGATTAGTTGGAATGCAATGAACTTGATTCCATTTCCTTAAAGACATTTGAAAAATTTGTGCTTGCCGAACTCCTAGAATCTTCTATTATTATTGCAAAATTTGTGATGAAATGTAACCTAACATAGCTAACCTGTTTTAGCTGTGAGACTAGCTATGCATATAGCTGTTGATGATGTGAGCAGAACTACTTCCTAGAAATGTAATTTTCCATGTCTTTCAGAGAAACCTTTTCCCCAAAGATTTGGGCGATCCTCACCCTACAAGCTAGTTTTTTGGGGTTGAGTTATGCTCAAAATCGATTCCTTTAACATGCCAAACCCATCTCAATTCTTTGTTCACCGATGTTGGGCCCCTATATTATATTGTCCATGCTCCAGTCAACGAGGTTTGAGCATTGGGGGAGTGTTAAGAGTCCCACTTTGGATATGGAATGGGTAATTGATCTTCTTATATGGACTTGGACAATTCTCACCCTATGAACTAACTTTTGGGGTTGAGTTAGGCCCAAGATCAATTTCTTAACCAACATGAAATAAGGATATACTACAAACCATTCTTATTTTAGCAAAGAGCCAAAGACTGAAATTATTTGACCACATACTCTAGTTATATGATTCAATTTAAGTTCAACCCTATTAAATTTTATGCTACTGCACTCCATAAACCATGAATCTGACAATCTGATCACATAGTATGAGCATGTTAGTGGTGTGGGGCTGAGAAGTTAGCAAGAATTTTGTCATCCTACTTAAAAATAGTTGGGGTTTGTTGATGGAAAGTCAGTTTTCTGATGCTCTCAAAAGCCATGCTGGCTCTTTATTTTTCATTTTGATGACAGTGTCTGGATTAATTTGTATTCACCTTACTAGTGCAATGAACCTCCTATTCCCCTCAAGCACAAGTGTGGGGTAAACCTGCTCACTAGGGCAATAGTAGATGGACTGACACTCCGTGTTCCAGTTGGAGTTTGAACCTGGGATGTTATAACACTAATGCCTCAACCACCAAGTCATCCCACCGGGGACAAACCATGTCTACATTTAAATGTGCATGTTTGCCAAGAATCCCTTTGCATTTCAGCTAAATTATGTTCTCACTTTTCTAATATAATATTATCATATGGTCCTACACCAACAACTTTGTCTTCTACTATGTAAGAATTGCAATGGTCGAAACACTTCCTAACTCTCTAGATGTCTTTTTGTGATCCAAACCAATCATTCTTTCTGTGGTGCAGGTGCATAACTGAAAATTCATATTTCATATTTGAGATGCTAAAGGTGATGAGAGGCTCTTTAACATCTCTTTTCTTGTATCCATTTGTTATTTCCATCCTATTGGGGTATCATTAATTTCTGCCATTTCATGGGCTTGAACGTAGAAAGACCAGCTTGGTTGTATGATACAATAAGTTGAGGTCCAATTGTTAACTTGCAGATGTTTGAGCCCCCTCTTGATATGAGTCAGGATGTTGATATTCGTGAAAACCAACATCTAGATGATGTGTCAGGTAGTCATCACTTTTCTAGATCAAGGAACCTTTGCTTATGTGAGTCAACGTCAACTAGTGGTGGAGTAGATTGCCACTGCTTGGCTGAACCGAGCTCTAAAGAGACCTGCAATGGGAAGTACCCGGCACCATTTAATAAGGTCTTCTTACTTCTATGAAGTTGTTTGAAGTTTCTGATATCTGGTGGTTACCTTGTTTCTTTTATTTTAATTTTACTATGGAGTTGACCTTTGTAGATGACAACAGGAGCAAGAGGTTGATGATTGTAAGAGCCTTCCAGACCAGGACACGTTATATGCTTCTGCTTGTTGCAATGGAAAGGTAAAGCACCTACCTAAAACTTCCAATCCCCCCCTCTCTCTCCCCCCCACACACATACAAAAAAATGCACATACCCTGAACACCTCTAAGGAAGGTTGAAATTTCATATGTAAAGCTTTCCTGCCACTTGGTCATTAAAGAAAGAGCGCTCAAAGATATGTTATCTATGAGTTTTGAGTAGGAGAATTACACCAGGTGGGACCTTATCAAAAACCCAGGTGGGTGATAAAAAGAATAAAAATCTAATCACAAGACATGGCATATCTGTAGTTTACTGTGGACATGACCCTAGATAGGAGGATATGGAGGTCGAGGAATAGGGTAGAGGGTTAGTAGGTAGTCGAGTGTTGTCTAGTTTTCAGTATTAATATTATTATTATTACTCTCCTATTATCTTATTCTTCAATTTTATCATTACCTATTATTTTCTTTGCTTAGGTATCGTATTATTTGTTGTTGCTACGGTTCTTTTGTCCTTTATTTTCATCATGATTTCTTCACTACTATATTCCCTTTTCATACCTGCTTTGAAATGCTTTACTTGAGCCGAAAGTATATTGGAAACAACCTCTCTACCTTCACAATGTAGAGGTAAGGTCAAAGTACACACCACCCTCCCTAAACTCCATTTATATGATTACATTGAGTACATTGTTGTTGTAACCACAATGGTCAATCCGTTCCCTCTTTTTTAATGAGAGGGGATGGTTGTCTAGTGCTAACTAGATTGTAATGAATGGAATTTTTTATCCTCGATGGACTATAGGAATCAACATAAATAAGTACAAAATCCTTTCAAGTGAAGAAAATCATCACAGGAGTTGTGTGATACGAAAGCTCTCGATCTCGATTAGCTTCAGTTTGTTAAATAGACACAATAAGTGGTCATTTGGTAGCTGGTTAGAGTTATCGAAGTATTAGTAATATGAGGATTAGTTATGAGTGAATCTATGCATTATTTTATGCAGGTATTAGTTATTTCACATTCTATCCTGCATAAAATAATACAAGATTTCCTCACAACTTATACATATATTAATTATGTGGGTTTTTAAATTGGCAACCAAACATCATATTAATTTAATACATGTATAACTTATTTCCTATCTATCTAGTATCTACCAAACTTCGTATAAGTTATACGGAAATTAATACATGGATAACTTGTTTCTTATCCAGCTACCAAATGACCCCTAATTGATCTGAGTGGTTTCTTGGAAAAAGACCCACACCATAAGAAATAGTTACTCATACATAGTTTGTAAAGGTTCTGAATTGATGTTTGGTAATTTGATTGGAAAGACTAAGTACCATTATTGTTCTCTTTCTTATTGCACATGATGAACCACCTAAAGGAGAAAGGAACAGTATTATCCCCCTTTCCTCTCTCTTGTATAACTTTGTCCTTTGGCTTCCTTCTAATGACGACCTACTCTTGAGGTAGTTAATTTGATATGCCAATACTTATTTCCTTATCATCTGCGGTTTCAGGTATCCTCATCACCTCCGGAATGGTTGGACCCATCTCTGCAGCTGCATGTTCCACTGGTTGATGTGGATAAGGTATCTTGTTGTTTTTTTGTAGTGCTGTTTGAAATATGTTAAGTACCTGTCCCAGAGGGTGCATACAGGAGAGTGAGCTATTAAACTGGTTATATTTACTGCAGTAAAGTTGCACCTATCCCGGATGGCAGTCCCCCCCCCTCTCCACCTTTTTTTTTTTAAAAGAAAAGTTATGTGGAATATTTCCTGTTTCTGCTTGTTCAGGAAAGGTTGGTTCATCATGTGGGAGTTAGAATTAATTCTTGTGTATCTACTTCTAGTCATGTGGGGAGGAAAGAAACATCTCTTCTCAGCTACAAAATTTATTTTGTACACGTCGTACCTAAAAAAGTCAGAGTAATTAGAAATCAGTGAAATTCCATTCTCATGTCAGGATGTACTGTAAATATGTTATATAATTCTTGTTAAAATTATTATTGGAAGGAATCCCTAATGGAGTGGAATGGATATAGAGGATTCATATTTCTGTCAACTAGATTAGTATTGAGGCAAAATTGCTCTGTTGTTCATTGTTTTAGCTAAATTGTCTTTTTCTTTGTTGTGTACTTTTTGAATAGTTTGTTTAATTTTTGTTCCAGGTTCGTTGTATCATCAGAAACATTGTAAGAGATTGGGCCAACGAGGTAGACATAGTTCTTTATTGGCTTATACTTTCTGTCAAGTAAACTATCTAAGAAAATAAGAAAATGAAGCTCAACGCTATTTCATCTTTGTTGTACAGGGTCAAAAAGAACGTGATCAGTGTTATAGGCCCATTCTGGAAGAGCTTGAACGCCTATTTCCTAATCGATCTAATGAAAAGTTCGTCACTTCCTTTTGCAGTTTCGATTGCCTTTACTCTTAGGCTATGCGTAATTTTGTTGTCAACTGGAAAATACTAAAATCTTAGTTCTTCTTGAGTAGTCCTCCAGCCTGTTTGGTTCCTGGCGCTGGACTTGGAAGACTTGCACTAGAAATTTCATGTCTTGGTAGGTTAACCTAGAGTTGAAATCTTTCCATAGTCTGGTTAAGAGCCTTGTTTAACCAATATTGAACCTTGAAAACAGGTTTTGCTAGCCAAGGAAACGAATTCTCATACTACATGATGATCTGCTCCAGTTTTATTCTTAATCAGTAAGTTTTTAGGTCAGCCATTTCCTAAAGAATGTAGATCTGTGGTTCTGACCTTGCTACCTTTGTTACATCTATAGTACTCAAGCTGCTGGTGAATGGACAATCTTTCCGTGGATACACAGCAATTGCAATTCGGTGTCAGACAATGATCAGCTTCGTCCCATCTCTGTTCCAGATATTCATCCGGCTAGGTATCCATCAACTTGTGTATAGCATCTTGTGTGAAGGCTAACTAATGACACCATTTTTAGCGGTCTGTATTGCAAATAGCAGGATGGCAATAATATGCCGCAATAAAGTCGAGATTAGATTTTGGTTTTGTTTCACATGAGTTTTAAGTTTCAGAATTTTGAGGCATAGCAGGGTCCAACCTGGAATATTTAGGAGCTAGAATAGGTTCCCCCTCACCCCACCCTCCATCTCCTTTTAATTTTTCTTAAGTAGTTAAATGAATTCTATGAGTCAATGTCTCTGCATTTAGTTGGTTATTGTAGCTTTCTTCTATAAACAATTCAAGTATGAGGTGTTAATGGTTCTCAACAGAAAGAAAAACATCTGTATGAGAAATGCTCCCAGGCCCAAATCCAGAGGTAGGTCTTAAGAAATCCTATCTTGTAAATTTTGCATCTTCTTGATGCTGTTATTAATACCACTTATCTTATCAAAAAAAAAAAAGAAATCCTATTTCAACTTCCTCTCTTCTCTAAAGATCTCTCGGATCAACCAAACCAGTTTTCTGATAGAACCCAGAACCTTTTTCCAACCTTCTCTCTCCTTAAAAGATTTTTCCGACCACTTCCTCTTTGCCGGAGATTCTGTTTCTAACAAAAAATTATCAAACTGACCCTTTACCCATCAGAAAAGACTCCCACCTGATTTCCGCCATAACCCAGCACTCTTCGTTCCAGTTTTCTTTCTCTTCTAGATGTCTCTTGGTCACGACCATCTTCTCCCACTCTGGATCCCCCATTCTCCTAAACCAGTGTCATTCTCTTTTCTTTCTCTCTTCTCCCTTTCTTTTCTCCTTATCCTCTTTTCCAGATGGAGGATTGCATTTATTTTGCAGTTGGTTTAAGTCCTTCGATATTGTTAGATCGTCCCATACAACATAGTCATGGTTTGGTTGGACTAAGAGAAGCGAGGATTTCATCAGGAGAGTCTCTTTCAACAGAGACACCATGGAGGATTGTCCAGATATTACACGAAGCATTGAGGGTTCAAGGAATTTTGTGAGAAGGTGGAAGAAGAAAGACAACTTTCCCGAGACATTTTGCTCTAGAAATTACAATAGCCTTGGTCAGTATATCAGTATTTTACATTACAGTAAGGAAAAGATCAGTCCTTATCATTCTGGAAGCGGCTTTTAATGCAGGATGGGATTCTCTAGACGACAAGGTTGGCAGATTTTTAAGCAGTCAGGGACCTCCAATCAATGCTGTAGGACTAAGATTGAGTTTAACAATGAAAGATTTCCCATATACAGAGTCTCTCACAAGCTTTAAATGGTCTAACCAAGAAGTCAGTGATGGCAAGACATTGATAAGGGGGGAACCCATTCCCATGAACACCTTGGAGATCCCCATCCTCTCAGCAATCAGGCTATCGTCCAGCTCTAGCAAGCTCATGGCTTGAACATATATGAGATGGGAGATGGCACCTTTCTCTTTGAGTTTGCTTTTTTAGAGTTACTGTTGAACAAATCATGAAGGGGAATGGTGCTGAATTTACCTGTCAAGTTTCACTGGTGGACACCATTGTACCATTGAACAAAATCATGAAGGGCCAATGGCCCAGGAAGAATTTACCCGTCAAGATTCAGTGGTGGACGCCATTGTCAGGAGTTGTTGAACACAATGTTACCCAACTCATTGTTTGTCCCCAAAGGAGACCGAATAAGCAAAAACTTCCATTTAGACTTTAAATGAGCCACATGAGGCTCCATTTAATGAACAGAACTCCATGGAAAATAGGAGTTCTCCGTGGAAATATGGCACCAACAAAGGTTAAGTGCTTTACTTGGTTAGTTGTCAGAAAAGCATGCCTCACTCATGAGAGACTTCAGAGAAGAAAGTTTCACATTGCATCCAGGTGCTTCCTATGCTGTGAGAAAGGAGAGACAAGTAGTCATATCTTTCTTCACTGTAAATTCACCTCTCAGCTATGGTCCTTGTTCTCAGCCTAACAGAGATCAAATGGACTATGCCTGAGCATCATCAGACCTTCTAAGCTGTTGGATTAGGGGAGGGGGTAGTAAGAGTAAGAAGAAATGGTGGAGACTAATTCTGTCATGTATCTGGTGGACAATTTGGAGGGAGAGGAATGGAAGATGTTTTGAAAACAAAGTTAACAGCATCCAGAAAGTTAAAGGAAACTATATTGCTGCATTTTATTTTTGGTGTAAAGAAATTTGTATAGAATAAGCTGAACAGCCTTAGGTTCTTTGTAAATAATTTAGGCTGTTCCTAACAACTTTTTGGAGGTCTCCAGCATGTCCTTAATGCTGAGGAATACAACTTTTCCAGTTTTTTTAAAAAGAACTCCATGGAAAATAGGTCTGCCTCTCACAGACGTTACTCTCGACTCTGAAAGAAACCGCAAAGAAATTCTTAGAAAGCTTTGCAACCTGGGAATCAGCCACCATGAATCAACAAAGCCACATAATCTTCTCCTTCTTCTCTTTTTCATAACCACCAGGAAGCAATGAGGAACCCCAAGAGACTGAAAAGTCGAAGGATGCTGATGCCATGAGAATTGTTGAGTATAAGATGGACCATCAATCCATGCAGAACAAGATGGCACAAATTTGCAACTTATGCAAGTCCAAAAAGCAGAGCCAGTGGTCATGCAGGCACAGGAATCTCTCGAGGCTGAAGTTGGGGCCTCCAATTGGGTGAACTCCTATTCTGGATCTGAGCAACACTTATGGAGCTGCTTTTGAAGGTTGCGAGGAAGAGACACTAGTCTTACTCAGTGAACTTGACGAAAGGAAATAGATCATGGAGAAGCAAGGAGAACACAGTAAAATAAAAGACCAAGGAGCAAGGAGACTGCCAAAAATGAATTAAAGAATTTGCAATCAGAACTCAATAAAGAGGTGGAAGGGGTGAGAAGCAAGGGGAAGATTTTAAGCTTGACTTATCAATGAAAGTTAATCTTTTATCTTGGAATGTTAGGGGACGTAACAAATTACCAAAAAGAAATCTTAGTAAGAATTTAATGCAGAACTAGAAGAAAGATATCTTTTGTTTTCAGGAGACCAAAATAGAAAAATAGGGGGATCTTATTACCAAACAATATGAGTATGTAGTGGATGAAATATGGAGTTAAAGAAGTTCAAGGTAACAATGGTGGTATTATTATACTCTTGATAGTAGAGTGTGGATTGGTGAATTAGTTGCTAAAGGCTGTTACTCAATCTCTTACCACTTTACTGAAGTTTCTGGGTCTCTACTTCTGTCGTTTTGCTGCTTCCCCAGCTCTAGAGAACAGGATTCAGCTCTTTGGTAAAGTTCCCGGCTCGAATCTAGCTTTTTGGCGTCGTTTACTTTGTGTATTGCTCGATCTCCGACGTCGAAGCAGTAGCTTTCCCATTTGTTTGGTTTTCTCGAGAGATTCTTTTCCTTGTGGTTCAACCCTTTAGGATTAGTAAACCAGTTCATTCTATTCTTCCACCCTTATTCACTAATCCAGGGGTAATGCTATCTTTTCCCTTTACTAAGTTTTTCCTTCCTCTCCAATTTTCAAATTTCACAACCTTTCTTTCCTCCTCTCTATTACAACAACACCCTCAATAACGTCTAGCTTTCCATGTCCCCTTTATCCAGCCGTTAGATCGACATCTTTTGCCAAGAATGTCTATACATATTAGGATACATGACTTACTAATCTAACCCTTACATTGCCAGTTTCTAAAAAATAGTTATTCCTCATCACCTGTCCCCAGAAACTCACACCATTCACTCTAAATGGTATGTTCCCATTGGACTCTTCTTATCCTTTCAAGATATTCCTCCATAGCTCGCACCCGTAAAGAGTGGGGTACTTTTAATCCTCCACCCCTTTCAAAACCCCATACACCTCCCTCCAAAAAACGTTCAGCTCTACCCCAAATCTCTGTAACCACTTTCTCAATAGTGCCATGTTAAAGACCCTTAGATCCTTAAGTGGAACTCCAACCAACACTTTAACGCGGTGATAGTGCTCCCAAGTCCCAATTATCGAGTGAAACTTTCTTTCCCTACTTGACCTGTTTCACAGAAAATTCCTCTGAACTCTTTCCAACTTCCCTGAAACAGTGACAAGAGTGTGTAACAAGGACATGAAATATGTGAGAATGCTTAACAATGTGCTATTAATTAACACTTCCTTTCCCCCTTTGGATTGACCTTCATGGCGGGTGTTCCAGTGTCAACGAGTTCGGAAAGAAGGTCGATGATGAACAATAGACAAAGACAAAGACAAAGGAAGGAGGAGATGGAGCTGACCTCGCTGCCAATCTGGAAGCCTCTTTGTTGTACTAGAGTAAATGGTTTAGTTCAAGCATAACTTTGTTGTGCAAAGTGCAGGATTAGGTTGGAGGAAGTGCTATAAGAGTAAAGGAGTTAGTTATTAAAAAAACCTCTGATCCTAAATGATGCATATTCTCAAAAGAAAAATACAAATTAGTCTTTGTTTGTACATATTTTGCAATTTTAAAGTCCCCCTTAGTGAAACTCCTACCGAAGTTGACTAGATCTTATGATGTCATCATTTAATTCCATATCTCAAGTCTTCTTCTTGGTTTTCATAAAGTAAAATTTTGCTTGGTATATCGTTGCTAGATGCAGTAAGTTGAATTACGCTGTGTGTGAGAATAGTGTATGTTATACGCATCTCATTCTGTGAACCCGGCCGTTCATTTTTTAGTTCTGCAATTCACTCAATGGTTTGTATCACTTGGCTTGCTTCTATATGGCCCATTTCTGATCAATTACTTTGGAAACAGTGCAGGTATTACTGAAGGCTTTTCCATGTGTGGTGGTGATTTTGTTGAGGTTTATAGTGATCCAAGCCAAGCAGGTATGGTAGCTTGATGGCATTTTCTTGTCTGAGGAGATAGAAATTATCCGGAGGAACCATCCAATGATGTTTTATGTAGAAATATATACGAATATGTACATTAGATTCACCTTAAACAAAATATCTAATGCTTCTTATACTGACCTAGGTTATATTTTAGCTCGTACAAGGATAATGTATTTTGATATTTCATCTATACCTTGTGGAAATGAGAGCTGCAATTGGGGTATATGTGTACCTGCATCTTAATGGGCCCTAAAGTTAAGTTTTGTCCTCATCTTTCAGCTCATTAGAACCACTCATGTTGACTGTTCATGACCTTTTGTCTTATGCTAAATATAATTAGTTGCGAAAATAATATGCTTTTTGCTTTCTTTTGTAGGCATGCATTTCTTAAGATTGATCACCATAAACTCAGCTATCTAGTAAAATTATCCTGCATCTATTTGGTTTTTTTCTTGGTTGTCTGTTGTGTGAAGGGGGGGAGGCTGCATGACTGGTTCAAATGCAATTTGCTAAGTTCTCATCATGTGTCGTCTGCAGATATTCTAGTCATTGTTATTCATTAAATCGTAACATTTTTTTTATGATAGAAGCTATCCTCATCAGATATTAATGTGCAGGAGTTTGGGATGCAGTTGTCACTTGTTTCTTCCTAGACACTGCCCATAACATTGTGGAGTATATTGAGGTTATCTCAAAAGTCCTCAAAGATGGTGGAGTAAGTAATATTGCTAAGCTTAACATATTTTTCAAAAAAAAATTGATCATTTTGTTCATCTTTTTGTGTATTTATTTTATGATGCATGATCTGTTTGCCTTGCAGGTCTGGATAAACCTGGGGCCCTTGCTTTATCATTTTGCAGATATGTATAGTCCAGAAGATGTAAGCTCTCTCTCTGTGTATAAAACCAAAAAATAGCTGCACATTTTGTATTTAATATGGATGATATACTTGTTTTACTGCTCCTTCTCCCCCACCCTAAAAAATCCAGGAAATGTCTATTGATCTGAGCTTGGAGGATGTGAAAAGGGTCGCTCTTCATTATGGATTTATATTTGAGGTATCCTCAGATTCGTCTGATTGTTGTCATGGCTTGCACCATATATTTGTTAGGATTGAGTGCTTCATTTTCTTATGCAGAAAGAATCAACTATTGAGACAACATATACTACAAATCTTAGGTCAATGATGCAAGTAAGTTTAACATCTTTTTGTAGCTATGTGGTATTCATACTCATTTTCTCCTGTTAAGATTAAATCATGTTCCATGTCCAAGTTTGAGGCCCAATAGAGTCTATCGAACAAATACCACAAAATCTATGGACCAACACACACCGAAAAGCCTGAAAATCATGAGTTCCTGTGTTTTGACCCCGCAACTCCCAAAAAAAAAAACTTCAGTAACTAAATCCAATGCATACTGGTCACTCGGCCTTTTCGGCCTGACCAGAGCTAGTTTGGGTCGCAATGAAGTCGGTCGAATAAATTTAGAATTGTTAATTATGGTGACATGATCATTAAGAGTATTTTATGTTATATTTGCAATGATTCTTTCATCTTTCAACAATAACATGATCATAGAGTTTTCTGCATAATCTCAACTATCTACAATGTTGATTGAGTACCTTAGTTAGAAATCATTCTATAAGCAGGTGTCTCCCTCCCCTATTGAGTGGGGATGGATTGGTTCATATTATTATTATTATGATGTTGATACGATGTTTGACTGGATTTGTTTTTGGGTTTGGTGGGGGGCAGGATCAAGGGACAAAATAATTGACAAATTTATCTTGTATTAATCAGTCAATCAAACAATTGAGTATCAATTCCAAACAGTTGTTATGGGCTTCCAGCACTAAGCGCAATTGAAGCACAGGGTTTAATGAATGAAGGTGAAAATGAAGAAAACTAATAAGTAACTATTTCTTAAAGATAAAAACTGTACATGTATTTAAGAATAATTACTAAGAAAACAAACAACAATTTTATGGATAAAAGGAGTATAAAAAATTATAATAAGTGAATAGTTGTAGTTTAGTGCTGTCTTCAAGATAACAGTCATCGGTGATGTGAAGTGTTGCCTAAGCCAGGTGAAGTGCTCAACCTGTTTTGCACCTACCTTTTCAAGTTTAAGTGTCCATCAAAAGATGCTTTGGTTACACTGATATCCATTCAAGGAAAAGATTTACTAGTTACAATTTATTTTTTTTGATAAAGGTAACATTACTTCTATAAATCCACAGGTATACTACACCAACAAGTATAGTTCCCCAACAAAAGTATTACAACTTACATCTTGTGGTTCGAGTTATCCTTACAAAAAGTCTAAAACATAAAAAATGTCTTCTGTTTGAGCTAATAGTTTTTGCTCACACCAAAAATAAAATAGGCCTAAGCAATTCATCTTAAGAATCTGTAAGCTGCTTTGTACTCCTTCAAAACACCTCTTATTCCTCTCAATCCAGATTGACCACCATATACAAGCCGGGACAATCTTCCATCTCTCCTCCTTCTTACTTAACATGCCATCCTTATTCCAGCATCTTAGGACACCCGCTATGCTTCCAGGTTTCACCCATCTGATCCCTTTTAGGCATATAAACATCCTCCATAGTTGGTTTGTCCACTTGCAATGCAAAAATAGATGGTTGATTGTCTCAGGTTGTTCCCCACATAGAAAACACTCAGCAACTAATTGATGACCCCTTTTACCTAGGTTTTCCTGTGTCAAGATTACCTCTTTTGCCAAAAGCCAGGTGAAACAGTTAACTTTGTAAGGAATCTTTGGCTTCCAAATCATCTTCCAAGGCCAATCTCTTTCCTTCATCACTGCTGAATTCAGCTCCTTGTATGCTGAGTTGACAGAGAACTTCCCATTCTTGTCTTTGCTCCATTCCAGTCTGTAAACAATCAATTACTAGTTACAAATTATAGCGGTCAGTAATAAACTTGACCTTTCTTAAAATAAAATAAAATTATAGCGGTTGGTAATGTCAAGCCATTAAGGATATGTTTTTGGAGCGACCAGTGAATGACAGCTCTATTATAATTGTGTGTAATCCACTGAGTAGTCAAAATGAACCATTACTAGGTCAGAGCCTCAGAGGGTTGCATTGTTGACAGCATGGTCGGTAAGCTCTTGGTGTACCAGCTGGTTTGTCTAGTACCAATATAACTCACCTGTTCACAGATAATGCATCATATATTCATGATCAAAAGTACAGTACTTATTGCTCAACAAATAATGCATCATATATTCATGATCAAAAGTACAGTGGCCTTCACTCGTTAACTCTAGTGAAATCAAAACTTCAAAAATGAGAAATTTTCAAAGGCTATATATCAATATTTCAGTAAATTAAAGGAACGCATTATATATTTTAAAATTCATCACTCGTTAAGTTCTAGTGAAATGAAATTTTACAGATGTGAGAACTCCGAATACTATATATCAAAACTGCAGTAAATTAAACTAGCACGTGAAGTAGTGTTGGCATATTCATAGTTTGAAATCCATGCTTTATGTACTAGGATCCCTGGTGGTTTAGTGACACAATTTCTTAGATTGCAATCAGACAAATTCTCTTGTATAGATGAGAACAATTTTGATATTATTAGATATGTGTTGTTTTACTCTTTTCCTTCCCTTTGATTGCTAACAATTTTTGTTTTGGTCTTCATATTCTCCTTTAAATTCTGACCCAAGCCCATGGAATATATTGTATGCCTTTGCCCAACATCCCTCGTGAATTTATCTCTCGGACTATGGTATCATTGAGCCCAAAAACGCGCATACCATGTCAACTTGTACGGTTCCTTATAAAGCTCTTCACGCTTTTCTCCTTATCCGATGTAGGTTCGCTTTAAGGTGTCATGTGCACTCCTTCAAAAGGAATAGCAGGCTGAAACTTTAGGCACGTGAAGAAGGGGTGAGTGCACGTGACACTTTAGGCAAATCAGCATCCGAATAGTTTAGGAAAGTGAAGACCTGACACATTTCACATGGTACGCGTGTGTTTGGATCTGAGGAGCATGTTGGGCCAAAACAGACAATTCATGAGATGGGCTTGGATCATACATAAATCCTCCTATTTTGTTGCATGTGCAATTGTTATACATCTACACTAAACTTTGGTCTTCTCATTGCAGAATCGATATTATGCTGCCTTCTGGACAATGCGTAAGAAAACAAAGGCGACTTTTTGTAGTTAAGCAACAAATAGTTTGCATCCATGTGTTGTGGAATACCAATGAATTCACGTTGATTCACTTAATCCTATTGAAGGCATGCATATTCAAGATTAGGAGGACGATTTTCATAAATCTGTTAATTTTTAGATTTAAACAAGATTTTGTTTTCTTTGATCAATGTAATGGAGATGGCATGAATGACTATTCAAATTTAAAATTGTTACTTTTGTTGCAAGGATCCTAAAACTTGTGTATTGATAGAAGTTCTTCATATTGTTGATGAGAGGATACGTATTAATGTAAATCATAACAAATATTCGTGATAGTTAGGCTGCAGCAATTTGAAACTTGTAGTGGCGACTCAACTAAAGCTACTATTGAGACTATTGTTGTGGATAATACTCATGTTGAGCGGCGATTAATATAAGCTATTAGAGTCTTTTAGCGGCAACCATAATTGCTGGAAAATCATACTTTTAGAGGCAGTTAATATTGTTATTAATAGCGACTATTGTTGCATCTAATGATAACTATTATAAAATGTATAATATAACTATTAGTTGTTGCCAAAGTTTACTTTTAGCGGCGGTTAAAATTAGAGTGACTTTGTTGCCACTAATCCTATCTAATAGCTGCACTTTATATAACTATCCCTGGAAACTAATATAGCTTTTAGTGGCGACATTTGTTGCCACAAAAACGTAATTTTAGCGTATATATAGCATACTTATAACTTTTTGCGGCGATTAATTCAACTATCGGTGGCAACTTTATTGCCACAAAACCATTATTTTAGCAGCGGTAAATACTACTATTCGTGGCGATTGTTATACCTTTTGGCGCCCGTTTGTTGTTGCCACTAAAGTATAATTTTTGCGGCTGTTTATATGGCGCCTGCTGTTGCCACTAAAACATAATTTTAAATAAACTATTCGTAGCGACTGTTATACCTTTTAAGGGCGACTTCGGTTGCCACTAAAAATAACTTTTGCGGCGGTTAAATATACCATTCGTAGCGACTGCTATATCTTTTAGCGGCGACTGTTGTTGCCACTAATACATAATTATTGCGGCGGTTAATAAAACTTTTCGTGGCGACTTTTATGCCTTTTCGCGGCGACTATTGTTGCCACTAAAGCCTACTTATTGCGGCGGTTATTAATACTATTGGTGGCGACTGTTGTTGCCACTAAAACATACTTAATGCGGCGGTTTTTAATACTATTCGTGGCGACTATTATGCCTTTTAGCGGCGAATATTATTGTCACTAAAACATATTCTTTGCGGCGGTTAAATATACTATTTGTAGCGACTTTTATACCTTTTAGCGGCGACTGCTGTTGCCACTAAAACATAATTTTTTCGGCGGTTTATATAGTTTGATTGTAAATTTTAGCGGCGGTCGTGGTGATTGTTATGCCTTTTAGTAGCGACTTTTGCGGCAACTTTTAGCATTATTTTGAGCGACTTGTATACCTATTAGCAGCGGTTATATAACAATTAGCAGCGACTGTTGTAGCTATTAGTAGCAATATTTGTTGCCGCTAAAATATTTTTACCAGTATACCTGTTGGGCGGTAACTTTTTGCTTCTAACACTTACTTGGGCGTCGGTTAATACAACTATTGATGAGTAGAGTTGTTGCTAAAAACATAAGCAGCGACTTAATGCCTAATAGTGGCAACTTTTGCTGCCGCTAATGCTAGGTTACTAATGTATTCTTTTAGCGTCGACTATAGTTGTTGCTAAGACATACTTTTTAACTTTGTTGCTGCTAATACATACTTTTAAAGAGAAGTCCCTGCTTATCTCCAATCCGTCTGAAATTTGATGAGTCCCATAAAAACAATTGAATAACTTGGTGAAAACCAAGGTCTCTATAACATCATACCTTGTAGGACAAAAAGGATTTTAGCATTCTCTTGAGACAGTTGCATTGGCCACACTTTCATCCGTTTTCATTTTTGTCATATCAAGAGAATTCAACTTTCATTATGACATTGAATTTGCTTTTTTCTTAACAAAGTAGTAATGATGATGAAAGAAAACTAGTAAAGCGAATAAACGGAGGATTCAACATCATAGGTAGCATTGCCCCTACTTCAGGGGTTCATGGGAGAAGCCACATTACATCTAAATTATCCCTTGAGATTTAGCTGAACACCAAACAAAAGCATAGCCTTAGCAAAAGACCGTGTTATTGAACTTTGACGTAGCAAGGCGATGACCAATCTTTCACAAAACTATGTGAACTTATGGAGGTAGAAATATGATGCACGATAACTTTGAACTTAATCAATTTGATGAAAGGATACAGGGGCTGTAGAAACCACTTGTGATCAATCTGCAAAGACATTTTCATAAAAGTGTATACTGGTTCTCTGCCGAACAACTACCAAAAAAATAACTTCCAGAAACGCATGAAATGCGTCAATTATGAGAAAATCAAGGGAGAATTTTTTTCCTTCGACGTGGGGTCTCTCTCTTGACAAACATCTTCTCGAACTCATCAAGGGGTCGACTGGAACCATCAGGTTGACTAACGAACTTCCAGCCACCACCATTCCCACGCTTGCCACGAGATCCTAGCATCTCGACAGTGAAATTCCAGCCATCTGAAGGGCGCCTGCGGCTATACTTGTGGCATTTCACTTTTTTCGCCATCTAAAACCAAAAGCAGAACCATGTAGCCCAGAGTTAGTAAAAACCGTAACAGTACACAATAGATCAAAATTTTATTTTGGTGCAACAATACATCAGATCATTATGGTACACTATTGTTTCTTGGTTCCTAGACATGCTAACCTTCATCTTGTTGAAGTTCATCCTTTGGACAAACTCTTGATACAACATCTCATCTTCCTTCATTGATATTTCATAGTGCACCTCATCAGGATCCTTGGTAGTCCCATCCCAACCCTCGGGCATGACCTTGAAGTCAGGTTTATAAGGAAGAGTTGCAACATGGAATTCCCTGTCATGAGAATTGAAAAATCTGCAGAAAAAGCAAGATTAGTATTTTCATAAATCATAACAGTTCTTCTAATGTTGTTATAGCCATTTTCATAACAATTTCCAGGTGATCAGCACAAACATATTGCTAGACTAGAGAAAGCATGCATGTGCTTGCTTTCACGAAAATATCACTGAAGATAACGATGCTTGTGTCCAAGGAAAGATGTGAGGCAAGCACTGCTGCATAATAGTTTGACAATGAAACCCTGACCACGTCCGTTAAACTTTGACTTCTTCCAAATTTATTTTAGCTTCTGACACATACATACTAGGTTAGTAGTAAACATTTTTTGTAGTGGCATAAACAACATTTAATCAGGTAATAATGTGAATTGTGTATATACAACCAGCAAATAAGGAACCAGGAACGGGAACAATCAAATCAGATAACTATTGTGAGTCTGTAGTGATTAGTGAAGAATCGTTATGGGAAAACATAAAGCAGCACAAGGATTTTCCAGTTCTACTTGAAGGTTTTTTCTTTAATCAGGTAAAGTTCAGGTCTACTTTACTACCCCTATAAATGCTTGGAACTCCTCTTAGCAACATATTTCCAGACTATTTATCTCCCCATAAGCTAACTCCTCTCTATCCCCTACCTTGAAAGGAAGATTATCAGTCTCTACCCATCCATTCATGATATTCCTCCACACTCCACACCCAAAAGACAACCTGATATCATTAGTTCTCCAACTCCTTCTAACACCCCCATACTTGACTACTATCACCTCTCTCCATAAGGATTGGACCTCAATCCCATATCCCCACAACCATTTCCCCAACAAAGCTTTGTTAAAAACCCTCAGATCTTTTACTCCCAGTCCTCAACTCTTAGGAGTTGTCAGCGCCTCCCATCAGACCAAATGATACTTCCTAACCCGTTCGTCGAATCCCAAAAAAGTTTCTTTGAAGTTTTTCCAATTTTCTTGTAGCTTTGGCAAGGCATGAAACAATGACATAATATAAGTAGGGAGGCTCGATAAAATGCTCTAAATATGCATTTTTTTAAAGCTTTTAGACAAATAGCCTTTCAGCCAACCGCAAGTTTATTCTCAATAGTGAAAGACTATACTAAAATTTGGATTAGGTTGCAGTGTTGAAAATTTTCCTATAGTTTATTTGGGTTTGCCTTTTTTGGTGCAAAATAAAATAATAAAGGGATATGGCAAGGCGTTTTTGATAAATGTGAGAAAAAGCTTGCCATTTGGAGGGAAATATCTATCCTTTGCAGTGAAGACTAGCATGGGTAAATAGCTATGCTTCTCTGACTCTTCAAAATTCATGTCGCACTTGTGTCGACACGACAAGGGTGGGTATGGGATCCACAATGGACTTGGTCAACTTAACCTAGGTGCTCTGGTAGGGTACTTGGTTTAATTTTTGGGTTTATGTCATAAACATATATATATATATATATATATATATATATATATAAAGTATGCAAATGAAGTACAAAGTACACTTTGTGGGGCTGTGCTGTTTTTCTAACAGGGCATGCGGAATTAAATTATGCTGTATAAAGTACACATCTTTTTAATATGCCTTTAGCATTTTTATACTCAAAGTATTCTTGTATTCTAAGCATTCTCATTTCATGTATAGCTACTATGAGCTTTGTAGATCTTAAGCTTGTACTTAGATATGCTTTTTCCATTTCTGGAATGGCTCAATCAATATGATGTAAGGCTATGCGATGTTTCCATGCTCTATATATATATAAAGTATGCAAATGATTTTCTATAACACGAGATATCTAATGAATAAAACATTAGATGTTTATAATGAACTAAATTTTATTAGTTTTGGTACAATAACTTCAATTAATCAAGATATATACTTTATATGTTGTAATATACATTTATCGGTCGTATCACAACACTCGGATCCATACCTCCGGAGTTCAAGCAACATAGGTAAATATTGCTTTGGATTGTCTTCCAACCTACATGATGTCTCTTGTCCCCATCTCAACTTGTATTGAAAAAGGAATAACAGTTTTGAGAAACAATTTTCTTTGGGAGGGCAGCTCGCAAAGAAAGAAACTATACTTTGGTTTGATGGCCCGCAGTTTTGAGATGTAAAAACCTCAAGCAGCACACTAAAAGCCTCCTAGGCAAATGGCTTTGGAGATTAAATGATATTCGTGAAGCTATAAAATATGGAAAGAAGAATTCTGGTCTCCTAAACCTGCTATGAGGCCTAGCAGAGTGGCTGTGTGGAAGAACACTTGCAAATACCGGGATGAGTTTAATGAGAATATTGAACTAAAGGCGGGGAATGGGAAGAACATCAAATTTTGGTTAGATAGATGGCTGGATATAGGGATTCTGAAAGAAGTGTTCCCTGTTTTATACAATATAATTCTGGAGTAGATGCACCTATTGCAGATTGTTTCATGCACTAGTGTGGATGGCCAGCAGTAGTGGTGTATTCATGTTAAAAGCTATTGCAATCTACTGGAAAAACAAACAGGACAATGGGAGGCTGAACGTCCATGGAAAATGTTTTGGTGAATAAAAGCACCCGAAAAAAGTCCAGCTTTGGATAAACAGCAGAAAAAGAAGCATGCTTAACTCAAGATGTATCACAGAGAGGGGCTTCTATCTCTGCAACAGATGCTTTCTATGTGAAGATTCACCAGAAAATAAATTAGCATCTCTTTTTGCATTGCAACTTCTTCAAAAATTTGGACTCTTTTTTTAATTATATTTGGAGTTAGCTGGGTGACACCTCAAATGTGAAGCGCCTACTCAATTGTTAGTGGGGACAGAAAGTTGATAGAAGACTAAAGTCAACTTGGAAGACTATCCCAATTTGCATCATGTGGACTATTTGGAGGAAAGATAATAAATGTTTTGGAAAGGGAAAAACTACCCTTTTGGTAATAAACATTAACAAAGTACCATTTTCAATAAATAATAACAGGAACATCAAACTTGGACAAAGTTGTAAGTAACAACATAATCTCGAAGGATTTTAAAGGAAATGACTTCAGAATCTAATTCACTTACTCTGGGCATGTATCAAGCAAGAGCTCAACCGAGTCATCCAATGGACGCCCAAGTTTCTTCTCTTCCTCCTCCTCAAGTTCCTTCAGCCATAGAATTGCATGAACCCTCTGCCTCATGATCCTGTAATCTTTTGCTAAGCGCTCAACTGTATACAACTCTGGATTCTCTTTATGCTTCTTGTACATTTCTGTCTTCTCTGAATCCTTCAAATAAGACCCCCTTGCACCTGGCTCCATTACCTGCTCCAATAACACCAAACTTTGGTAATCCATCATAGTTGGAAAGGATACAACCACTTCATACCCTTATTTGTTCATCGAGTTCTTAGTGTTTTACCAGAAACAATTCCGAATAACCAAAAAGAAAGTTACTTTCTCCCAATCCCATTTTATATGCTAGTGAAAAGAAATTCTTTAAGACTATGAAAGACTACAGCAAGAAAGTTTGGTTTGCAATATTAAAACATATGTTATTTCTCAAAAAGTAAAACTTTATCTTCAAAAGAACTTCAAACTAGCCCAAAAATAAAACTTAAACAATCTAACCCTTGTACATTGAACCACAATGAATCTTGGGAACAAAGCAAGTACAGTACATTATCTCTAATCAATCTACTAGGCCATACATGCTTACAGAATTATCAAAATTCTGGTTCATAACCAGAAAGGTTCACATTACTTCTTATGGTGGCTGGGCTTCAGACAGGAGGATGTATTGTGGTGGTTGGGCAATAACAGTGGCGCTTTCAAGGTTAATGCAATTTACAGAATGATGAACCACCCCAATCTACAATTAAACAGCTGCCCTAGGAAGCTCATTTGGAAAACAAAAATACTATATAAAGTAGCTTGCTTTCTGTGTGGCTACTAGCAAAAAGGCAGAGATTGCTATTCATCTATCCCTACATTGCAAGCAAGACCACAACACAACTTTGGATAATATTCTTAAATATCAAAGGCATTTCATGGACTGTGCCTGGAAAGGTTTCAGAAGCACTTAAGAGAGAATTGCGAGAAGGCAGGTCTACCGGCAAAAGACAGAAGTAGATGGAGAATTGTTCCTGCCTGCATCTGGTTGACAATTTGGAAGGAGGGGAACTCTAGATGTTTTGAGAATGTAGAGAATAGTATGCAGAGTATCAAGTTGAATAGTACCTTGATCCTGTGTTTTTGGTGTAACCAGTTAACTCAAAGGATAAAGACCTTACTTGAACAGGATGTGTTCTATAGGCTCGTACCACTGTATCCTTGAGTTCTATAGAGACAGCAAACCAAGTTTAGTGGATGAACTGTGGCCATGAGACTAGAGCATGGTTAACAGCCTCCTTGTGCGAGGCAGTTTCCGAAGACCCTTGGCTCAAAAAAAGTGTTTTCTTAACACCAGTTTGGAAAAATATGAGAGTGAAGAAGCAACGGTGAAAATACTGAGGAAATGAGAGTATATGCAAAAAATGTAGGATAACCAAAGATAATACGAATAATACCGATAGTACTGATAATAAGGAGAAGGGGGAGCAAAACAATTTACATTTCAATCAATCAGTTTATCTTTGAAGGTTCACCCAAAACAAAAAGGATGGCTCAACTCCCACCAACTTATTGTAGTAAGCATGTACCAAGTGCAAGTTTCTTTCGAAGGTCTTCAATGATTTGAGAGTCATAATCTGAATTAACTAATAAAGCTAGGCTAGAAATCATACATTTCAATGAATTAGTTTATCTTTGACGGTTCACCCAAAATAAAAAGGATGGCTCGACTCCCACTTTTGGAGTGACTAGTTGATTTATAAAGTTGAACATATATGTTTCATTCAAGCTGTAAAGTAGAAAAATAGCAAAATATACACTACATTGAAAATTAATTAGTAGGTACAGAAGACCTTAAAATCATACTATGAATATCCAAATTAGAATTCTTAACATATCTTCATTTCGAATAGAAAGTTCATAAGGGAAAATGGGAAGCACATAAAGTTCCAAATAGATTGACAGGAACGAGAAGAAGATTGGACCTATGTTTAGAATGAAACGGAAGGGGAGAACACACTCAAAAATTGAGGATCATATTATTTGAACTTCTGAGGAGTCAAAGAGATTAGTGTCTACAGCAAATAAGTGACATTAATCTTCATATAGAATCCCTTGGGTGTATAAAATGACCATTCTAGCAAAAAAGATAATGCTCTCTGGCACATTTCTTGAGGCAGTTCTCTCTCCTCCCTCCTAGGTGGGAGAGCCCTCTCTCCTCTGACACCCTTCCGCCAAAATTCCTTCCACACATCTATTGCTTCCGTTAATCACCTCCTGTGATTATTCTTCTTTTCTTTCTACTCTCTTTCTTAGACAGGCCATGGGAGGGGGGGGGGGGGGGGG